>JACRUU010000004.1:24395869-24415869 GCA_030449085.1 Kryptopterus vitreolus | reverse complement strand
TCTTTTTCTTTTTGTATTAATTGTACATACTAATTCACTTTAAGAATAGTGCTGTGATTCACCTTGAAAATAAATTGGAAAAATAATTAGCAGAATTAATCAAATTTCGGCGAATAATTTTAAAAATATTTCAAATTGAGAATATTTCAAGTGTGATTATTTCTCCACATATTGCTGAATATTTTGGACCAGTTGGAAGTCCTGTAGAGAAATGTAATTATGTTGTTGCAAAGGCAAAAAACACTTAAAAACATTTATTGCATTAATTTTGCATTTGTTTCTTTGTTTCAAGGAGAACATCAACCCCTATATGATGGAAGTCATACGGAACTCAGCAGAGGCTGATGACATGAAGATCTCTTCCTAGTAACCTAGTAAATACATAATCTGTCCTTTTAGACCGCCACTTATCAAACAGAGTTAAATTAAATCTATTTTTCATTTTTATGTTACATTTCTTTATAGCATCTACTGATAAGTAGTTGAATATTACAGGCAATAAAATAAATCTGGAAATGATGGTAATTATTGTTATTCTGTGAAACTAAGCTGCTCTCAATCAGACATTTAGGTGCGAGGATAGCTACTTGATGAATTTATATCTTTTATTGAAAAACATTAGAATACATAATTTGATATTGTACTTCAGGATCTGAAGCCCATAGACGTGCTGGAGACACCTACTGTACAAAGTCCTCTGTAAACCTCGGGCCAGGTAGGAGATCAGACATAGCTGTAGATATTAGCTAGTACTTTAACTTAGCTATAAGTTAAAAAGTGAAATAATGGATCTGAAGAGTTAAAATACCAGCAGCACTAAGGTAGGAAAGCAGAGGGAGTGGAAAGTTTATGAAATTAAAACAAAGGTGAGAAATATGTGGAAAGTCACCAATTATGGCCAAGAATGAAAAATTTTGCTTTTTGTTTACATGTATGCATTTGAACATTTGGCAGATGCTTTTATTAAATGCCTGTTGCTTTTGTTCTTTTTTCTTTTCAGAATACATACAAAAGAAATTCAGTGTTTCCACATCTGAGATCAGGGCAGTCATGAACCAAGCTGAACAATGATAGAAAGCTCTACAATAAAAACCCGAAACCACTCTGAATAATAAATAAATAAATACATTGTATAAATGAACGGTTTGTAAATGTCAGTACACGTAGTCTCTCTTTGAGATAATTATTTAAAGCAAAAAGAAAAGCAAATCACATTTATTGTTATTTTTTGAGGATCACTGTGGCATTATGCTGTAACCACAGTACTGTGTGCAAATAAACTTTGTTATTCTCAGTATTATGATGTCGTTTTAATTCAATTGTATACCAATTTATTGCACTTCAGTAGTATTCATTTGCACTTTAGTTATATTATGTATTGTATTTCAGCGGTACTGCAGTAATACTACACTACACTAAAGTATTACTGCAGTACAGCTGAAATACTATAATACTGTCCAAATAACTACAGTTTTTGAAAATTTTTGTAATTCTGAAAGTAAATCTAAAGGTAAAACTGCAATATTCCTTAAGTAACCTAAGAGTAATTTTTCGTAATTCTGAGGTAAATCTTAAAGTAATTATGAATATAAATCTGAAACCAAATCTGAAGGAAAATCTGAAGGCAATTCTGAGGTAAATCTGAAAGTTAATATGAAGGTAATTGTGAGGTAAATCTGAAAGTTAATATGAAGGTAATTGTGAGGTAAATCTGAAGGTAATTGTGAGGTAATTCTGAGGTAAATCTGAAAGTTAATATGAAGGTAATTGTGATGTAAATCTGAAGGTAATTGTGAGGTAATTCTGAGGTAAATCTGAAAGTTAATATGAAGGTAATTCTGAGGTAAATCTGAAGGTAATTGTGAGGTAAATCTGAAGGTAATTGTGAGGTAATTCTGAGGTAAATCTGAAAGTTAATATGAAGGTAATTGTGATGTAAATCTGAAGGTAATTGTGAGGTAATTCTGAGGTAAATCTGAAAGTTAATATGAAGGTAATTCTGAGGTAAATCTGAAGGTAATTGTGAGGTAAATCTGAAGGTCAATCTAATGTAAATCTGAAAGTTAATATGAAGGTAATTCTAAGGTAAATCTAAAGGTAATTGTGAGGTAATTCTGAGGTAAATCAATGTTAATATGAAGGTAATTCTGAGGTAAATCTGAAGGTAATTGTGAGGTAATTCTGAGGTAAATCTGAAAGTTAATATGAAGGTAATTATGAGGTAAATCTAAAGGTAATTGTGAGGTAATTCTGAGGTAAATCAAAGTTAATATGAAGGTAATTGTGAGGTAAATCTGAAGGTAATTGTGAAGTAAATCTGAAAGCTAATCTGAAGGTAATTTTGAAGGTAAATCTGAAAGGAAATCTGATGGTTATTTTTAAGGTAATTCTGAGGTAAATTTTACGGTAATATCAAAGGTAAATGTGAAAAAAGTGAAGGTAAATCTGAAGGTAATTTTGAGGTAAGTCTGATAGTAATTCTGAGAGTAAATCTCAAGATAAATCTGAAGTTTAATCTGAGGAAATTATGAGGTAAATTCAAGGTAAATCTGAGGGTAATTCTGAGGCAAGTCTCAAGTAATTCTGAAGGCAAATCTGAACTCAATTATGCGGTAAATCTGAAATGTACATTACATAACATCCAGTGCTAGCCGTAAGCCACATTATTATAAGCTAATAGCTATCAATTACTATTCACAGGTAATTTAAACTAGTCACAATTTCTAGTAATAAGGCTTATATTTATATTAGTTCATATAATATTTATATACTGTCAAACATTAGCTACATTGCTAACTAGTCACCCATTCATCATCTACTGCTTTATCCAAAAGTGTGAGGCGAACATGCTAACCACTAAGCCACCACGCCTCTACACAACATTTAAAAATAATATCATCGTACACTTTTATTATTTTACAGAGAACTATAGCGTCGCTGACCTGGGTGAGGGATGGCCGAGGCTCCACTTATCACTTCCATTTGGGCAGTCATTTTTAAAATGTCCTCCAACAACTGATTCACGCTGTTACAGACAAACAGGGGTGAAAAAAACAGGCGTATTTGTTACTGAAGCGATTGTTTGTGTGGGGTGTTGGTGTGGGGTGTTGGTGTGGGGTGCTGGTGTGGGGTGCTGCTTTTGAAGCGATTGCTGGGTGCTGGGTGCTGGTGTGGGGTGCTGGTGTGGGGTGTGGTGGTGTGGTGGTGCTGGTGTGGGGTGTTGGTGTGGGGTGTTGGTGTGGGGTGTTGGTGTGGGGTGCTGCTTTTGAAGCGATTGTTGTGTGGGGTGCTGGTGTGGGGTGGTGGTGTGGGGTGCTGCTATTAAAGCGATTGTTGTTGTGGGGTGTTGGTGTGGGGTGTTGGTGTTGGGTGCTGCTTTTGAAGCGATTGTTGGTGTGTTGGGTGTTGGTGTGGGTGTGCTGCTTTTTGAAGCGATTGCTGGTGTGGGGTGCTGGTGTGGGGTGCTGGTGTGGGGTGCTGCTATTAAAGCGATTGTTGTTGTGGGGTGTTGGTGTGGGGTGTTGGTGTGTTGGTGTGGGGTGTTGGTGTGGGGTGTTGGTGTGGGGTGCTGCTATTAAAGCGATTGTTGTTGTGGGGTTGTTGGTGTGGTGGTGTTTGTTGGTGTGGTGGTGTTTGGTTGGTGTGGGGTGTTGGTGTGGGGGGGGTGGTGGGCGGTGTGGTGTGGGGGTGTGGGTGGTGTGGGGTGCTGGTGTGGGGTGCTGGTGTGGGGGGTGCTTGGTGTGGTGTGGGGTGTTGGGGGTGTTGGGGTGTTGGTGTGGGGTGTTGGTGTGGGGTGTTGGTGTGGGGTGTTGGTATGGGGTGTTGGTATGGGGTGCTGGTGTGGGGTGCTGCTTTTGAAGCGATTGTTGGTGTGGGGTGTTGGTGTGGGGTGCTGGTGTGGGGTGTTGGTATGGGGTGCTGGTGTGGGGTGCTGGTGTGGGGTGCTGCTTTTGAAGCGATTGTTGGTGTGGGGTTGTGGTGTTGGTGTGGGGTGCTGGTGTGGGGTGCTGGTGTGAAATGTTGGTGTGGATTGTCGTGCGGATGTTCTGTAAACGTTTGAGTACATTTACAGCATTTGGCAGGCAGCAATTGAGGGTTAAGGGCCTTGCTAAAGGGCCCACTAGTGGCATCTTGGTGGTGGTGGTGTTTGAACCCGTGATCTTCCGGTCCAGAGTCCAACACCTTAACCACCTCCACCACCTCCCACCTGGTGTAGTAACATTGTGTACAGTATAAGGATAAACTCCTACATTGTGGTGTATAAAACACATATGTTCTGTTGAAGCAGTAAATAAATACCAAATAAACAAAACGTGTATGTAAATAAATATGAATAATAATTTACATGCAGGTAGAAACCGGGGGTTAATAACCATATATGGTAATGATCAGACGCTTTGATGTAACACACACTGTCTGATGCTCCTCACCTCTCCTGTGTGTGTGGTGATGTCAGCTGTGATGTCACCACCACTTCCTCATCTTTCTCCATCGTCTCGTCTTCCTTTTCATCCTCGCTCCTCTCTCCATCTCTCCGCTGACGCACAAACAGGAGAGAAAACACAGACAGGAAGCTGAGCATGTCGACTCACACACACACACACACACTTTTACAACACACTGTGTCTCATTCAAACACTGACCCGAGTGTGTGTGTGTGTGTGTGTGTGTGTGTGTGTGTGTGTGTGTGTGTGTGTGTGTGTGCAACACACATTCAAATGAAGTCAAACACGCATATACAAAGCACTGCTATAGCAACAGTTTCACCTGTGGAGACACACTCCACCTTTCATAACACGGAGGAGGAGACGCACGTGGACACCGAGCAGTCACATCATCTAGATCTGAAGCTTCAAATGAGTGTTATAAACGCCTCCCGCTGTCTATAACCTGTACATAACTCTTTATTTCAGAGTCCGGCACAGCGCCACCATCAGGCTGACTGCTGTCGGTGAAGGAGATGTAGGAGAAACACCTGAACAAACCCTGTACTGTTCCTCTGCCCACACCAACATACCAGTTCTGTCTGTGTGCTGCTGCACTGCATGCTAGGATACCATCGGCCGACCAATCCTCTCCTCTCAGTCCCTTGTTCACAATCTGCCCCCTTCTGGTAAAGAAACGACACAGCATTTCCTTCAGTCACACATCATTTATACTTGTGTGTGTGTGTGTGTGTGTGTGTGTGTGTACTGTACCTGTATCTCCTCACTGTGGTCATCTTGCTCTCTCTCTCCATAAGTCTGTAGACTGATACGATTCATCTCACTCTGCTTAGCAAACTCCACTGACATCTGCACAATGACCTAACACACACACACACACACACACACGCACACGCACACACACACACACATGTTATTAACCTCATATATATTCACCCCTCCCTCACTATCTCTCACACACACACACGTTATTAACCTCATATATTCACCCCACTCCCTCACGATCTCACACATGCGCACAAATACACACACACACACACACACACACACACACACACACACACACACACACACACACACACACACACACACACACACGTGCGCACACACACACACACATTAGAGTACACACACACACACATGTGATAACCTCACATTCACCTCACTCACAATCTCTCACACACACACACACACACACACACACACACACACTGAGAACACACACGAGCGCGCACACACACACACATGCACGCACACACACGTGATAACCTCACATTCACCCCACTCACAATCTCTCTCACACACACACACACACACACGTGCGCGCACACTCACGTGATAACCTCACATTCACCCCACTCACTCACAATCTCACACACACACACACACACACACACACACACACACACACACACACACACACACACACACACACACACAACTGAGCGCACACACACATGCACGCACACACACGTGATAACCTCACATTCACCCCACTCACAATATCTCACCACACACACACACACACACACACAAGCCCCATCACCCCACTGCACATTTGACATGATAAACAGGAGTGTGTATGTGTGAAATAAACAGAAAGTGTTTCTATCCAACATTTCCATCATCCAGTTTGAGCACATAGTGACATGAAACCAGGGTCATCTTACCCTCGCAATCTCCTCCTCCATCTCACACTGTCTCACCTGGTCTCACCTGGGAGAGAGAGAGAGGGGGGGGGGGGGGGACATCACATTGATTTTGAAGCCATCACACACACACACACCACACACACACACGCACACACACAGGTTTAACATCGTATCTCAGTCACAATGATTTTGTTGCGTGAAGCATTTTCTCTCACTACACTCCTCCTTTCCTTCTGCTCTCGCTTTCCTTTCCTCCTCTAAATTTCACTCATTTGTTCTTCTTTCTACTTCTCTTGATGATCTACAGGTTTCACATTCTATATAGCCTGTATACCCCGCGCTCTGGCCCCGCGCTCTGGCCTCGGCTTTATTACAACATTTACATTTATAGCATTTGGCAGACGCCCTTATCCAGAGCGACTTACAACTGAGCAATTGAGGGTTAAGGGCCTTGCTCAAGGGCCCACTAGTGGGAACTTGGTGGTTGAGGGATTGAACCTGCGATACTAGTCCAACACCTTTACCACTAATCCACCACCATTCTATTCTCCTCCTTCACTTTAACCTTCTTTCACCTTCACCATAATAATTATAATAATTATAAACTGTAATATAATAAAATTATAGAGTAAGAAAAAGGAGTATTTAGAATAAATAAGGGGAAAGGAAATGCAAGCACGTGTGTGTGTGTGTGTGTGTGTGTGTGTGTGTGTGTGTGTGTGTGTGTTAAACTTACCTGAAGCTGTTTGTTCTAGTGTGGTGTTTCAGAAATATCTGGCATGCTGCAACACACACACACACACACACACACACACACACACACACACACACACACACACACACACACACACACACACACACAGTGTAAGAGCATGTATCGGACAGCAGGGGGCAGCAGTGTACAGATCCACACATGCTTTTCTGCAGCTCCAGATGTGTGCGTTACCTGGGCCAGGTGTGTGCAGAATTCCTGTCCTCAAGGCGATTCTGCAGGAGAAGGATCTCATTGGTGTAACGTTTCTCCGTTTCCTCAATCTGCTCACTGTAGTAACTCCGCAGATGCACAATCTCCTGCCTGTGCTGTTCCTCCTGCAGATCATGCGTCTGCTTTACCGCCTCCTGAATGTCTACGAGGGAGTGAAATGATTAGATTAGATTAGATTAGATTAGATTAGGAGAAGATAACACATCACACTCATGACCTCTCATTACAATAACAAACATTTCCAGCTTCTGATGGACAAAAAGGAAACGGTGGTGATGATTACCACCAAATGTGGAGGTGTGGACATCGTCTTCAATCCTGACTGAGTGATCTTCAAACACCATCTACACACACACACACACACACACACACACACACACACACATAAAAACTAGTACACGATTCAGCTGTCTTGCATTAGACAAGGCACAATGATTGTGTATGTGATGTATGTGTGTGTTATGTATGCACGAGTGTTTGTGTGTGTGTGGGTTATGTATTGTTGCGCATGTCTGTGTGTACATGTGTGTGTGTGTGTGTGTATATATATATATATATATATATATATATATATATATATATATATATATATATATATATATATATATATCTACAGTGGCAAGAAAAAGTATGTGAACCTTTTGGAATTTCATGGTTTTCTGAATAAATTTGTCATAAAATGTTATCTGATCTTCATCTAATTCATTGGTATTGACAAACACAATGTGTCTAAAAATAATAACACCAAAAAAATCCAATCTTTCTTGTCTTTATTGAACACAATCATTCAACATTCAAAATGGCAGTGGAAAAAGTAAGTGAAACCTTAGAATGAATAACTGGTTGACCCCCCCTGGCAGCAATAACCTCAACCAGGCGCTTCCTGTAGCTGTGGATCAGACCTGCACATCGCTGAGGAGGAATTTTAGCCCATTCTTCCTGGCAGAACTGCTTTAGCTCTGTCATATTCTTTGGACGTCTCATGTGTATGGCCCTCTTCAAGTCAATCCATAGCATCTCTATTGGGTTGAGGTCTGGGCTCTGACTTGGCCACTCCAAAAGGCGGATTTTGTTTTTCTGAAGCCATTCTGTTGTGGACTTGCTCCGGTGTTTTGGGTCGTTGTCCTGTTGCATCACCCACTTTCTACACAGTTTCAGCTGATGTACAGACATTCTCACATTATCCTGAAGAATTGTCTGATATACTTGGGAATTCATCTTCCCCTCAATGATTGCAAGCTGGCCAGGCCCTGATGCAGCAAAGCAGGCCCAAATCATGATGCTTCCTCCACCATACTTTACAGTTGGGGCTGGGATGATGTTTTCATGACGATATGCCGTGCCCTTTCTACGCCAGATGTAGTGCTGTGTGTTTTTTCCAAATAGTTCAATCTTAGTTTCATCAGTCCACAAAACATTTTGCCAATACCGCTGTGGAGTGTCAATGTGCTCTTTTGCAAACTTAAGGCGTGCAGCAATGTTCTTTTTAGTAAGCAGCGGCTTCCTTGGCGGTGTCCTGCCGTGGATACCCTGCTTGTTCAGTGTTTTACGTATTGTAGACTCATGAACAGATATGTTAGCAAGTTCCAATGATGCCTTCAAATCATTTGGCTGTCATTCGGGGTTGTTTCTTTTACCTCATTGATGAGTGTTCGTTGTGTTCTTGGTGTCATTTTGACGGGGCGCCCGTTTCTAGGTAGAGTAGCAACAGTCCCAGATTGTCTCCATTTGTAGATTGTTTGTCCTAACTGTAGACTGGTGAATTTCTAAAGTCTTTGAAATAACTTTGTAACCCTCGCCAGCTTCATGTAAATCAACAATTCTTGATCGTAGGTCCTCTGAAAGCTCTTTTTGGCGAGGCATGGCTCACATAATCATGTTCTTCTTGTGCAGAGCAAACTCCAAAGGTTTGAGGGGTTTTTATCAGTCAAAGTATCTGTAGTCCACACCTCCAAACTTATTATCTTAACAAGACTCCAGGTGTGCTAAAACCAATTAGCTCCAATTAGCTTTTTTGAGGTCATTAACTCAAGGTTTCACTTACTTTTTCCACTGCCATTTTGAATGTTGAATGATTGTGTTCAATAAAGACAAGAAAGATTGGATTTTTTTTGGTGTTATTATTTTTAGACACATTGTGTTTGTCAATACCAATGAATTAGATGAAGATCAGATAACATTTTATGACAAATTTATTCAGAAAACCATGAAATTCCAAAAGGTTCACATACTTTTTCTTGCCACTGTATATATATATATATATATATATATATATATATATATATATATCTATATATATATATATATATATATATATGATATATATATATATATATATATTATATATATATAGTATATATATATGATACATGTGATATCATATTGTTATTATATGTTATCGTATATATATATAGCGTATATATATATATATATATATATATATATATATATATATATATATGTGTGTGTGTGTGTGTGTGTGTGTGTGTATCATATATATATACACACACAAGTGTGTGTATTGTCTGTGTGTGTGTGCACATGTGTGTGTTACCTCTTTCACACTCTCACTCGGTGATGCGGTAAGACCAGCGTATAAAGATAAAACACCCGTATCCAACTGCTGCAGCTTTTTGTATACATCTACACACACACACACACACATTTACATAATACCTTATACACCATACATTCTTTTGATTTTAAACTTTTGATTAAAACACACACACACACACACACACACACCTCGAGTTGTATCTATGATCTCTCTGATGGTGTCAGGTTGAAGATTCTGCAGTTGTTCATCCGTTACATTCACTGCATCAACTCCACACACACCTGATATCAACTACACAAACACACACACACACACACACACGACAAAGCTCCTTAGAAATCTAATAAACAGAAATAATCCTCTCACTAACAGCACTAATGGGAGCTAGAGCGAGAGTTAGCGAGAGTAAGCAGGATGTGATCAGACATTCTCTATTATAATAAATATAACATTAAACACACGGATTAACATAAAATAAACAACAAAATAAACAATATTCCTGTCAGGATTCTGTCACATCGTCATGCCAGCTAACATTTCAGTACAGCCATCAATAATACCATATATTCTGTCATGCTTAGTGTATATAACACACACACACACACACACACACACACACACACACACACAGACAATACACACCTGGAGGAGATGTGTGCAGTCCTGGAAGATGGAGCTCAGTAAGGGTCTGCAGGCTGACATACACACACACACACACACACACACACACACACACACACACACACACACACACACACACACACATCAATAACACACTACCTCAGCTATTATTATGATGCATTAGTAATTGATAAAACAGTACTAGTGATGTGTAAAGCACTTAATCCTCTCGCACTCCAGTATCTGAGTGAACGTGTGTACCATCACGATCCTCCACACTCATTTACATCAAAAGGTGCAGGTTATTTCTTGGTACCTCAGATAATAAAGAGTAAATCAGTGGGTGGAGCTTTCTCCTACAAACCCCACAGTTATGGAACAACCTTCTGATAGTGTTGGGGATTCAGACGTGGTGTCAGCGTTCAAGTGTGTGTGTGTGTGTGTGTGTGTGTGTGTGTGTGTGTTTAAAGTTCAAAGTGTGTGAGATGTGTGGAATACACTGGGTGTGATATTAATAATAGATATCTGTCTCTCTCTCTCTCCACACACACACACACACACACACACACACACACACACACACGTACACACACACACACACACACACACACACACACACACACACACACACACACACACACGTACACACACACACACACACACGGTTATCCACACCATGTGTTTACCTGTAGCGCCGGCATCTCTCTCAGGCTCCTCCCACTCCGGCAGTCTCTCTCTCAGCAGCTCAATCTGAGCAGCATGTATCTGAGAGAGACTGATACGCTGAGCCTCCAACTGTAGTCTACACTCCTCCTTAAAGAGAGAGAGAGAGAGAGAGAGAGAGAGAGAGAGAGAGCATTAGCATGTGCTACTACACCACTGACCCAGCTTAGAAGATGGTTGTGAATGTGTGTGTGTGTGTGTGTGTGTGTGTGTGTGTGTGTGTGTGTGTGTGTGTGTGTGTGTGTGTGTGTGTGTGTGTGTGTGTGTGTGTGTGTGTGTGTGTGTGTGTGTGTGTGTGTGTGTGAGAGAGAGAGACAGCACCCACATGCTCAAAACCTTCCATGTTGTCCGTGTGTGTCACTGTGGGGGACAAATCTGTCGCTCCATACTGGTTCTGGTTCTCCACCTGCCACACACACACACACACACACACACACACACACACACACACGTCATGCATATTCATGAGAATGGTCACAATTATAAAATATAGCGATCTGCACTGAGGAAGGACATGAGGACAAAGACATTATGAACATCTCTATTAATTTATGGACGTGATAGCACCCCCTAGTGGCCGATTTGGTTAAACCATCAGACCTTCGGTTTGAATTGACCACCGAGTTTTGATCGTGCGCCGTTAATCTCGTCATGGGTGTTCAATAGTCGATCGTGTATTATAGTCGATCGTGTATTATGGGATATGCAAATGTCCTGATATTATACAGAGGCACTGCATGCAAAGTTTCAAGACAATGAACGGTTGCGTAGTTACAGACATTTTTAATTCCTTCCTTGTTTAATCAATCACAATAAATAATAATAAAAAAAATACAAATCACTACTATTACTATTACTATAAATGTGTGTTTTGTCCGAGCATATATTAATAAAAATGTATATAGTTATTTATTCTACTGTATAGCCCGACTATCCGTTTGAGCCTGCTTTGGGAAAATGTAAACTTTTAAAAGCGCTAAACAAATGAAATGAAACCGTTTTGAATAATGGCACGTTCTGTAATCGTCGTTTATACAAGTCAAACTCGACAAATTAGATTATTGTGCAAAAAAGTTGTTATTTCTTTTCCATTGTGCAAAAGTTCATTTATTTCAGTAATGCAACTTAAAAGGTGAAACTAATATGAGAGATTTATTACATGCAAAGCAAAACGAGTTCAAGCCGTGATTTGTCATAATTGAGAAGAAATGAGAAGAAAAACCCAAAATCCAAACTCAGAAAATTAGAATATTGTGGAAAAGGTGTAAAATTCCAGGCTGAAAGTGTCCCAGCTGTAATCCGATCATTAATCCAGAACATCTGCAAAGTGTTCCGGAGTCTTTAAACGGTCTCTCGGTCTGCACAGTGATGAGTGTTTTACAGTAAAACATCACTGACGCGCTCCATAAGGAGGAAAAGCAATCAAAAGAAGGTGGATTTGATCAAAGTGCTGCATTAAAGAACATGAATCGAAAGTTGTGTGGAAGAAAAAGGTGCAGGAAAAACCGCGATCAGCCTGGAGAGGAGCGTCAGGAAAAGTGTTTTACACAAGGAGTGGACTGAGGATGCAGACACACACACACACACACACACACACACACACACACACACACACACGTCCTGGACATGAGCTTCTAATGTCATATTCCTCTTGTTTGAACAACAAACAACGTCAGAAGCGTCTTCATTCATTCATTCATTCATTCATCTTCTACCGCTTTATCCGATCTTTGGAGAGGAAACCGGAGAACCTGGAGAAAAACCCCCTGAGACACGGGGAGAACATGCACAAACTCCACTCACACATGGCCGAGACGGGAATCGAACCCGGACCCTGGCGGTGTGAGGCGAACGTGATAACCACTAAACCCCCGTGGCCCCTGTCAGAAGTGTCGTATCCGAGCTAAAGAAGTGGTTCAAAGTCCTCTTCTCTGAGTAGAAAAGAAAACCACGGAGCGCGAGTGTGGAGGAAGAACGGAGAGGAACACTGCAAGATGCTTGAAGTCCAGTGTGAAGTTGATTTGGGGGAATCGTGTCGTCTCCTGGTGTTGCTCCACTGTGTTTTATTAAGTCCAGGATCAACGCAGCGTCGATCAGGAGATTTCCACAGACGTGTTTTATGGGGACTTGATTTTCCAGCCCAAAACACCAAACCCTGGTTGAGTGAGGGTCGGATTCCTGTGCTGGATTGGTCAGAAAACTCACCAGAACCCCATAAACAATCTGTTTTACCACGAGAAAGATGAGAGACACGAGAGTGAACAATGCAGAAGAGCAGAAGGCCGATATTCAAACATCCTGGTCTTCCATAAACACCTCTGCAGTGCCGCACGACGATCGCCGACACGCCGCGCCGCAGTAACTGCTGTAAAAGGGGCCCAGAGCGAGTGCTGAACACATCTGCATGCGTATACTCCTCAGGGGTTTGATATGGCTCTGTGTAGAAGCCTAGTTTTACTGATTGCATGTAATATTCTCATTTTCTGAGATTTAGGTTTTCATATGAAAGGAGCACGGTGGTTTAGTGTTTAGCACGTTCGCCTCACACCGCCAGGGTCCGGGTTCGATTCCCGTTTCGGCCATGTGTGTGTGGAGTTTTTGCATGTTCTCCCCGTGTCTCAGGGGGTTTTTCTCCGGGTTCTCCGGTTTCCTCCCCGGTCCAAAAACATGCACGCTAGGTTGATTGGCACCTTGGAAAATTGTCCCTAGTGTATAAATGTGTGGTGTGTGTGTGTGTGTGTGTGTGTGTGTGTGTGTGTGTGTGTGTGTGTGTGTGTGTGTGTGATGGGTTGACATTCCATCCAGGGTGTATCGTGCATTAATACCCATAGACGCCTGAGATAGACACAGACTCCCCGTGACCCGAGGGAAGATCGGATAAAGCGGTAGAAGATGAATGAAGGAATGAATGAATGAATGAATGAATGGGTTTTCATGTGCACAATTATAACAAATCACGACTGGAACCTCTTTCACTTTGCATGTCATGAATCATCTTTCACCTTTTAAAGTCGCATTATTGAAATTAATGAAGAGTTTCACCTGGAAAGGCGAGTCGGTTACTTTAATCCTGAGGAGAATCAGTGATGTTGGTAAGTCTGTCATTGTCATTCGTAAGGCGGATCATCGGTCATGACGCGAGCCTGTAACATCCCAATGTCCTGTCATATGTAGCATGAGCCGGGTCCTGCTATGAACAATGATTTTGGGTGTGATGTGGCCGTATGAAAATCCACCAAAGTTTAAAACACTTCATACAAATAAGTAACGCAGATATACAAAATGGTCCCGTGATGTCTCAGGCGTCTATGTTCCTTAATGCCCATAGACGCCTGAGATAGACACAGACTCCCCGTGACCCGAGGGAAGATCGGATAAAGCGCTAGAAGATGAATGAATGAATGAAATATACAAAATGACATGCTACAAATAACATGCAAATAACCAATAAGATTAAAGAGAAATGACATTTCTTATCCATAATTCTAGTTGCATCACCAACTGCAGAAACCTGCCGAGTCCTGAGCGGAGTCAGTGAGAAGAAGGGAGGCGAGTTATTGGTCAGTCCGGATTAGAGGCAGAATTCGGGTTTAAGCAGAGACAGCACTCATTCCCGGGGTGAGTTAGCCGTGATACCCGGGAGAAGTTAGCGGCGAGTCCGGAGACAAGTTATCGGGCGCTATGAAGGTACGCTTCTTTCCAGGTGAGTATGTTGGAATTATGGGATATCGCCATGGCAGTGGAGTCCACAGGCGAGTCATCGTAATTCCCTGAGCAAGATCACTATACAATGTTAATTATCCGTACGTGGAAACGGATCTTTGCTCGGCACGACACCGCTGCAGGAGTTCATGTTCGGGGAGAAGTTTGTGGAGTTTACAGACATTCCCGAAGTGCGTTAATGTTCTTTATCCCTGTATTTTAATTTGATGGAACTTATTGTAGATGATGAACAGAATCAGCGTTACAGACACCAAACGCAAACGACCCGCAAGTCGTGCATCATCACACGGCACCTTCACCTCCTGCTTATTATTTCCCTCCATAATGTCCTCTACCTCCTGCACTCTTTCATCTGTGCGGTCTCTCATACTCTGTGTTCTCTCTCTCTCTCTCTCTCTCCTCTTCACCTCTCTCTCTCTCTCTCTCCCTCTCTCTCCTCTTCACTTCTCTCTCTCTCTCTCTTTTCTCTCTCCTTTCTAAAGGTCTCTTGATCTCTACATTAATGAGGTCTCGCTTTGATCACATTGTGTTTACGTCTACATCATTTACATTTTCAATGATCACAGAATCTGCATCAGGACCCATTCATATACCATTATACACACACACACACACACACACACACACACACACACGCAAGTCAAAGTTACATAAAAGATAAAAAAAAAATAATAGTGCGTGAGCAAGAGAATATAGAAAATAGCAAAATTCACTGAAACACAGATACGATGCAACTGGTGCATGCAACAATGCAACTAAATGCTAATTGAAATGCCACACACACACACACACACACACACACACACACACACACACACACACTGCTGCAAAGAGAAGAGTGAAAGTCACTCACCTGTTTCTCAGACCGGTTCTCAGGATTCTTCTCTCTCTGTGCATGCGTCGCTGTTGCAGCAGGCTGAGTGTGTGTGTCGGGGTGTGTGCGAGTGCGTGTGTCGGTGCGCGTGTGTGTCGCAGCAGCGGCAGCACGGATCTCAACGCGAGTGTGTGTTTTCTGCTTCACCCCATCGCTGCGATGTACAACACTGATATCCGTCTCTCTCTCCTCCTCCTCCTCCTCCTCAGCAGAAGCCTGGGAAAGGGGTGGAGCCAACATCTGCTCAGCCCCGCCTCCCTGTTCTTCCTGAAGCTCCACCTCAGAAACTGAAGCCTCCAGCTGTGCTTTAGCGTCGGGTTTGGACTTTAACCCTTTTAACCTGCTGCTCTTCTGTCGTGCCCTCCTGCCAGCTTTCTTCCCCCGGACTTGCTCAGTGAGCTCCGCCTTCTCCACCTTCTCCACCTTCTCCAGCTTCTCCACCTTCTCCAGCTTCTTCAACCCAACCTCCTTCTTCTGCTGCAGCACAACAACCCTTTTCTCTTCCACCACTGCCTCCTTTTCTTCCAACGTCTCTTTCTGGATCACCTGCCGTGTTAGCTCCTCCCCCATCCTCTGAAGTTCTGCCTCTTTTTGCTGAAGGACCAGGTTTGTCTGGTCCACTTGCTGGAGCAGCTTTGCCTTCACCAATATGATTTCCTGGAGTTCCACCTCTTTTTGGAGCAGAACTGACTCTCTTTGGTCCATCTGCTGCACCAGTGACGCCTTTTCCAGCATGTTCTCCTGACGTTCTGCCTCCTTTTGGTGTAGCATTGCTTCATTCTGGTCCACCTTCTGCAAGAGTGCGGCTTTCTCCAGCATGTTCTCCTGAAGTTCTGCCTCCTTTTGGTGTAGGACCACCTCTTTCTGCTCCATCTGCTGCACCAGTGACGCCTTTTCCAGCATGTTCTCCTGAAGTTCTGCCACCTTTTGTTGTAGGACCACCTCTTTCTGCTCCATCTGCTGCACCAGTGACGCCTTTTCCAGCATGTTCTCCTGAAGTTCTGCTACCTTTTGTTGTAGGACCACCTCTTTCTGCTCCATCTGCTGCACCAGTGACGCCTTTTCCAGCATGTGCTCCTGAAGTTCTGCCTCCTTTTGGTGTAGGACCACCTCTTTCTGCTCCATCTGCTGCACCAGTGACGCCTTTTCCAGCATGTTCTCCTGAAGTTCTGCCACCTTTTGTTGTAGGACCACCTCTTTCTGCTCCATCTGCTGCACCAGTGACGCCTTTTCCAGCATGTGCTCCTGAAGTTCTGCCTCCTTTTGGTGTAGGACCACCTCTTTCTGCTCCATCTGCTGCACCAGCGCTGCATTCTCCAACTTCATCCCCTCAAGCTCCACCTGCTTTTGCTGTAACTCTGCCACCTGCTGGTCCACCTTCTGGACCATCTCCAGCTCTCTCATTTCACTACGTTCTTCCAACCTTGCTCTCTCCAGTTCCACCCTCGTTAACTCCACCTCTTTCTGGTCCAACTGCTCACAAAGTCCTGCCCTCTCTCGCTCCACCATCGTGATCTTGGCCTCCTTTCGCTCAAGCTCCTCCAGGAACTCGATCTTCTCTTCTCCCGCTCTCCGTAACTCCTCTTCCATCTTTTCAATCTGGACCATTAGATCTTCACTCTGCATTTTCATCTGCTGTATCTCGCTCTCTTTCTGGTCCACCTGCTGCACTAAGGATTCCTTCTGCAGCTCCACCTTCTGAAGCTTCTCCATTAACTCAGTGGTGTCTTTTTCCACTAACGTTCCTCCGTCTGGTTCCTCCTCCTCCTGCTCTTTCCAACCCTGGATGGATCCATGTTGTGTTTCAGACTTTACACTTTGACATTGTGCTTCGAGTCCCTGAAGCTTGATCTCGTACTGCAGCGTCTGTTCTCGGAGTCTCTCCTCCAGCTCTGCTCTCAGCTCCTGGTAGTTCACCTCAAAGTTCTTCTCCGCGAATGAGAAGGTGCTCTTCTGCCTCTCAATTTCAGCTCTTAATTCTTCTGCCGTCTGATTGGTCTGTCCGTTCTCTGCAATCAGTGTCTCCATTCTCTTCATCAGCATCTTGTGATCTTCCTCAAGAGACTTCAGTTCTTCAGCCAGGGAAGCATTGGATTCTTTTAGGAGTCTGTTTTCAGATTCCATCTTCTCCCGGTTCTGCTTAGGTTCTCCCGTCACACCTTCAACCTTCTCACTTTGCGTCCGTCTCAGCTCCTGAATCTCGGCCTGTAGGACCTTCAGCTGCGAGAGCGTCTCCTCTGCCTGAGATTTCTCCAGGGTTTGGCTGAGTGTGGAGATCTCCTGCAGCAGTGACGTTCTCTCTGTCACCAGGATCACTCTCTCCTCCTCACAGGTCCTTATTTGCTCCTCGTACCCTCTGCAGAGGTTCTGGATGGACTCCTCGTGTCGCTGGATGAGTTCAGCCCTCAGGTTCTCCGCATTCACCTGACCCTTACACTGAAGGTCCTCACGAAGCCTGGAAAGTTCCTCCTCGTGACTGAACAGCAGCTGCGTTCGAAGGCGCTCCAGTTCGGCTTCCTGAGACTCGGCCATGCGGTCCAGCACTGCGTCCTTCTCCCGTTCCAGCATCTCCAGCTTGATTCGGTAATTGGTGATCTCGGACTCGTGCTTGGCCTCCAGCTCACTGGAAGCTTTGTGAGCAGATGCCAGCTGAGCCTGGAGTTCAGAAATCACCGTCCGGAGCTCTAGATGGACCTCCGTTTGGCTCTTCTCCTGCTCCTTTAAACGCAAGTCCTGTGTCAGCTTCTGCACCTGGTTCCGCAGGGAGATCTTCTCCTCAGACGTGTGCATGAGATCATGTTCGGCTTTTTCTCGCAGGACCTGCACCTCCTGCAGCCGTTGCTGGAGCTCGATCAGCCTGACGTTGAGAGCGTTGAGGTCTCCCGTGCTTTGAGTTAGGCGAGATGTTAATGTCTCCGTTTCGGTGCGATGCTGATCCACGACGTGTTTCATCTCCGCTGTGTGCCGAGCGCAAAGCTCTTGCTTCATCTGGACGATCTGCTGGCCGTACATCTCATCCAGTTCTGCCCTCAAGTGGTCCATCCTGCATGCAGCGTCCTGCTCTGCCTTGTGGAGAACCTGGACATCTGACTGGTTCTCCTGATGGTGGCGTTTCTGAAGAACTTCCACGGTGCCCATCAGCTGCAAGATCTCACCGGATGAAAGTCGCTCCTTCTGCTTGGAAGCCTGGAGTTCTTCCTCACAAGCCTGCAGGTCACGGACCTTTACCTCCAGCTGCTCGCGGACGTCCCGGAAACGCAGCTCGGACTGTTGGAGATGTTCCTGGAGCTGAGATAAAGATTGCATGTGCTCTCGTATTAATTTCTCCTGTTCTTTAATCTGAAAGTCCTTCTCCTGAAGTCTCCGGATCAAAGGTTCACCTGAAGAGACCTGAGAAGAAAATGATCGTCATATTTCATCCTATTATGGTCTGTAAATTCAGGAGCGAGGAACAAACGTACGCTCATGCTCAGGTGCCTGAACAAGACCAGGATGTGTACTGCAGGTAAAAATCCACCTACCGGCTCCAGTTCACTCGGTCCTCGTTGCATCATCTGCGATATCTGCTCCTGAAAGCATCTGACCTTGTCCTCACTCTCCTCTTTCTGTTCCTCTAGACTTCTGATCCTTCCGTCCCTGTTCTCTAGCTCCTCCTGGAGACCTCGGACCGTCCGTTCTTTGTCTTCCAGTTGTTGCTGATGAAGCAGGACTTGGTGTCGAGTTTGCAGGAGGTCCGCAGCAGCACTGCTGATACTGGAACTTCTCAGCGTCTCACCGGCCTGCAACTGCAAAGAAAGATATGGTCAGTCGTGTAGGTGGATGTGCCAGGAGTGATGCGTGTGGTGGGTGTGGTGGGTGTAGGCTGGTGTGATGGGTGTAGGCTGGTGTAGGGTGGTGTGATGGGTGTAATGGGTGTAGGCTGATGTAGTGGGTGTAGGGTCGTGTAGTGGGTGTAGTGGGTGTAGTGGGTGTAGGGTGGTGTAGTGTGGTATAGAGTGGTGTAGGGTGGTGTGGTGGGTGTAGGGTGGTGTAGGGTGGTGTAGAGGGTGTAGGGTGGTATAGGGTGGTATAGGGTGGTGTAGGGGGTGGTGTGGTGGTTGTAGGGTGGTAGGGTGGTGTAGGAGTGGTGTGGGGGTGTGTAGGGTGGTGTGGTGGGTGTAGGGTGGTGTAGTGGGTGTAGGGTGGTGTAGTGGGTGGTGGGGGTGTGGGGTGGTGTAGGGTGGTGTAGGGTGGTGTAGTGGGTGTAGGGTGGTGTATAGGGTGGTATGTAGTGGTGTAGGGTGGTGGTGTAGTGGTGTGCAGTTAGGTGGTGTAGGGTGGTGTAGGGTGGGTGTTGTAGGGTGGTGTAGGGTGGTGTAGGGTGGTGTAGGGTGGTGTAGGGTGGTATAGGGTGGTGTAGTGGGTGTAGGGTGGTATAGGT
>JACRUU010000004.1:24373369-24390869 GCA_030449085.1 Kryptopterus vitreolus | reverse complement strand
TTTTGACATGGTGTAATGCTCAGTGTCGTGTGTATGCTGTTGTGTGTATGCTGTGTGTGTGTGTGTGTGTGTTTCAGTACAGTTGTATTCCACAGCAACAGTTTCAGATGAAGTTCTGCAGCTATTCACGATTTAATTGTGAGGCCGAAATGTTCCTCCAGATGTCCTCTTAAATAATGGACAAATTTATGAGAGAGAAAGCGAGAGAGAGAGAGAGATGAGACAGAGATATGAGATAGAGGGATGAGAGAGAGATATATAGGTCTTATTATGATGAGTTTTTTTTTGCACAGTCACGCTGGTACACGATGTTCAGTTCTACAGAGCGAGCAGAGATACACTTTAAGGCCATGTGAACCCCCCCCCCCCACCTAACACACACACACACACACACACACACACACACACACACACACACACACAAACACACACGCAGCCCAAGCAGTCTGTTTCCAGGGTAACGGGTAATTCTGCAGTCATTTAAAACAGCGAACACCTTTCAGAGCTGAAGAGCTTCAGGGCCGTGTGTGTGTGTGTGTTGTAATCACAATGCTTTATGTAACAGTGATGCGTGTTGTATCCCTGAGGGTTAATGAGGTATTTATTACAGTAGTTTAAAGGAAGAGGAGTTTGATGTGGAATGATTTGTAGCTGTGTTTAAACATTAGCGTAATAACGAATAAACACGACGTAATAACCACTATAAAATCTCTCAGAGGATCTCAGATCTCCACACACCAGAAGGTAATCACGTAGATAATAGTGATATATCAGTAGGAGACGAGTAGACGAGTAGAATAATACATATTCCACCATCTATAATCTATAATATTATTGCTGTAGAATCAGGAGGTTAGACGAGGATCTGCGCGCTGTGGTGTTCGTCACGCTGCGTCGCCCGGGGCAACGGGTCATTACAACTTTCTGCCTTTGTTCAGTGAATTGCTGCTGTGCCTGAAGAGTACCATCACTTTATTAACACACACACACACACACACACACACACAAACACACACACAACCCAGATTAAAGTTAATAATGAATAAACAGATTTAAGCCAGGAATCAGCACCATAATGTTAATAATAATGTTATATCTCTGTCCTATTAAAGCAGTTTTACACACACACACACACACACACACACACACAGGCGCGCACACACACACACAAAAATGTTTTATTTAATTAATGTTAACATTTTATTTAAAAAATATATATATATATATTAACTACATAATTATCCTACTGAAATAAACAGGTAATATTAGTGCTGTAAGATTATAGATTATATTATTTACACTGTTATTATTAAATTATAGATTAATTTGAATTTTTGGTTTATGCCGTTGTTGGAAATACGAAAACCGTTTTTACGTTTGGTTTGACACACGCGAGCTTCCGTAGTTAATCCCCTCCGTATTACGGCGGCATTTGATTGGTCAAATATGGACAACCTAAACATGCTTAACATGTAATGCTTAATGCAAAATAAATCCTCCATGATATAAATATCGCATATACTGTTAAAACGATAACGCTATTTTTTGAATATATCGGCCAGCCTTAATTATTCATTCATTCATTCATTCCTTCATTCATCTTCTACCGCTATATCCGATCTTCCCTCGGGTCACGGGGAGTCTGTGTCTATCTCAGGCATCTATGGGCATTAAGGCAGGATACACCCTGGATGGAATGCCAACCCATCGCACACACACACACACACACACACACACACACATTCACACACTAGGGACAATTTTACAAGGTGTCAATCAACTTATCGTGCATGTTTTTTGGACCAGAGGAGGAAGCCGGAGAACCCGGAGAAAAACCCCCTGAGACACGGGGAGAACATGCACAAACTCCACACACACATGGCCGGGACGGGAATCGAACCCGGACCCTGGCGGTGTGAGGCGAACGTGCTAACCAGTAAATATACACACACACACACACACACACACACATATACTCTACTCACCTCGATTGTGTATGTTTGTTGGTGATGAAGTGTTTCTCCACTGTGGACTGTTCTGGAAAAGGAGAGTTCTGTAGAAGGTACTGCTTTTCTCTCTCCACTCACTTCCTGTTCTCCTTCATGCACTTCTGAATCCTTATTCTTTTTCTTCTTCTTCTTCTTTTTCTGTCCATCAATCTGAGCCTTCCTCTGCCTGTACTCAGCCAGCTGCAACACACACACACACACACACACACAGAGTAATAAACACAAACATAAGTATACACACTTCAACATTCAGCACACAAACGATGAAGGAAATGTCCTTTTAAAGATGAAAACTTCAGCAGCTCTGAGGTAAAACAGGTAAATTATTACATTAAATAATCTAATTCCTGATTCAGGATTACAATAACAAGCCCCAAATTCACTTATCTGTAGCCGATATCATTTATACTCTATAATATATAATCTTAAACTATTCTAACCTATAATCTGTAACTGTACCATATAATCATATATATACTCTGTAATGTAATGTAATCTGTATGGGGCTCTGAACCGAACCGTTGCAGGTTCGAATCCCAGCTGCCGTTAGCAGGCCCTTGAGCGAGTCCCTTAAGCCCCATGCTCAGTCTGCCCCTGCTGTTAGTGTTGCACAAGCCAGTGCATTCCGAGTGCCAAGCACAGATAGACGAGGAGGGTTGCGGCATCCAGTGCAAAGACATACGCCAAATCTAATATGCGCACCATCCGCTGTGGCGCCCCCTAATGGGAGAAGCTGGAAGGAAAACAAATGTATAATCTACACCAGGCATGTCCAAAGTGCGGCCCCGGGGGCCAAATGCGTCCTGTGATTAAGTTTCCCCCAGGCCGCAGTCTCAATCCTAAAATCAATAATATACAACCCGCCGGCAGCACTGTTTACCAAAAATATAAAATACAAGAATACAAAAAAAACTATTTTAAATGTCACCAGAAGACCTGCAGCTGCACTCTCGTTTAAAGCACAGAGAAGAAGAAGGCAAAGCGATAAAACTCCACACACACATTCATACACTAGGGACAATTTTCCAAGGTGCCAATCAACCTACCGTGCATGTTTTTGGACCGGGGGAGGAAACCGGAGAACCCAGAGAAAAAACCCCTGAGGCACGGGGAGAACATGCACAAACTCCACACACACATGGCCGAGAAGGGAATCGAACCCGGACCCTGGCGGTGTGAGTCGAATATGACCACCGTGCCCCTCTGTATTCATCAATTAATGCAAAATAAAATGATTTATCGTTTTTATCTGCAGGCGTTTAAACACAGGATTCACACACACCCACACACACACAGTAAGTGGATTAGAGCAGCACATGAGTGTGTAGTGAAACCCTGGTGAAGCGCAGTATGGTGCGACAGATGGAGCTGAGGTGGTGTAATGAGCTCTGTACACAAACAGCTTCTCCACAACACGGATCTCCACATTCACATCAAACCCAACCTGCACCATCACCTCCTGCCAGCATCAACACCACCTTCCTCCCCTTCCCTCACCCTCGTCAGCCTTCCCATCCTCCTCCTGTGCCTCCTGTTTTATCCTCTTCACTTTACTCACACTTCAGCACACGGAATCATCGTCTTCCTCACATCTACAACACCTTCAGACGTGATGGAACTAATGTCCTCCTACAACCATCAGAGATGCATCTGTCAGTCACTGAGCGCCGAGAACAAGCCAGATGTTCCCTCTCCTCTTTATTCTGTAGGACGTGGTGTCCATGGTGTCCACATACAAACACAACAGTAGATGTGAAGCGAGTTTTTTGGTTCCAGAGAAGAAGATGGAGGTGTTTCTGGATCATCTTCACACATGGCATCCGGATTTAACCTGCGTTTGTGGAGAACCGTGTGTTCACTCATGCAGTGATCTCCATTACACACTCAGCACTGTTTTTTAAATGCAGTGGCCCCTGAGGGCCCGAAGATCACAAACATCCCATAGTGATTTTCACCCTCGTCGGTTCTACACAGAGATTTCTCCACATTGGTTAGATGATATGTGATGTGTAGATGATTAGGTTGTGTGATGTGATGATGGGTGAAGTTCTGCTCCATCTTTCCTTCTGAGAGACTCTGAGTCTGTATGATACAGTATTTTAGGTGCAGTTCCTCAACGATTCCTCAAGTAACTCCAGCAAATCGATTTGTAGAGATAAATTAATGTGCCTCAATAATTCATTCATTCATTCATTCATCTTCTACCGCTTTATCCGATCTTCCCTCGGGTCACGGGGAGTCTGTGTCTATCTCAGGCGTCTATGGGAATTAAGGCAGGATACACCCTGGATGGAATGCCAACCCATCACACACACACACACACACACATTCATACACTAGGGACAATTTTTGTCCAAGGTGCCAATCAACCTACCGTGCATGTTTTTGGACCGGGGGAGGAGGGAGGGAACCCGGAGAAAAAAAACCCCCTGAGACACGGGGAGAACATGCACAAACTCCACACACACACATGGCCGAGACGGGAATCGAACCCGGACCCTGGCGTTGTTTTATCTCGTCTCTTGGATGTAGTTTACCCAGTTTAAATGAATACTGTAATAGTTTCCGTGTGTGTGGTGTGGTGTGTGTGGTGTGTGTGTGTGTGTGTGTGTGCGCATGTGTGTGTGTGTGTGTGTGTGTGTGTGTGTGTGTGTGGTGTGTGTGTGTGTGTGTGTGTGTGTGTTGGTTCCTGTAGGTTATTTCAGGATAATGAGTTCATGATCCTGAAATGCAAAAAAAAAACCCTTTAATTAAAAATCTGGGTCAGTATGTAGAACTCGGCACTACAGCGCCACCTACACACCTTATGAGTTACTACCAATCAGTTGTGGGAATCAGGGTTTAGAGCAGACAGGTCCAATGTTTGGCCCAATTACGCTGTGGACCGCAGTATAAAATATACATGTACAAAAAGCTATTCTACATTTCACCAGAAGATGGCAGTATACCTGTGGACGCACAAGGAGGAGGCAAAGCTACAAAACTCCGCCGTATTCTCACTGCCAAACATCTGAAATATGATCATGTTATTGTCATATGTTATAAAGGTTATTAATTACCCCCCCCACACACACACACACAGTGTAACCGCCGCTTTCGCCGAGACATATCATTTGTTCTCTTTTTTTTTGTTTTTTTTTTATTGACAATCAAACCCAAACAAATGAAACATTACAATTACATTTGGCTCCGGCAGTCATTTTTTTCTATTTCATATTTTTGATCCTGGTCTAATATTGAAATAATAATAATAATAATAATAATAATAATAATAATAATAATAATGCAAATAAAATAACATTTTTTCATTTGTAATCGGCCCTCAATATTTTGTCCTTCTGAATAAGAAACATGTTTGTGTTATTTTCACAGGACTTTGAGGTTTATAGTTACTATTTAATAGTGAATAATGTTTCAAATGAACATAAATATGTTTCTTAATTTTATATGGACTTAAAATATGAAAGTCAAAGTCATTTTAGTAAAGACTGTCGATTTATTTGTGTTGTGTGTGACGAAATTAAAAGTATACAATTTGTTTATTTGCATTTAATGTTAATGGTTGTTCAAGAATGCTGAATAAATCCCCCCCTCCACACACACACACACACACGTTCACCTCCCCAAATATGGCTTTCTTTACAAAAGGTTTGGACACCATGGTTTAAAGAAATGTGCATGAGCGCACACAGACGCACACACGCGCACACACACACACACACACACACACACACACACACACACACACACCTGTTGTGTAGAGTAACAGTTGTCAGAGTAACAGAAGCAGATCATTAATCAGATGAGCACTAAAACCCCTCACTAAACACCGAGATCACCACATCCTACAGGCACCACCTGTGTGTGTGTGTGTGTGTGTGTGTGTGTGTGTAAAAGAAGGAAATTTGTGTGTGTGTGTGTGTCTGTAAGTGTAATGAAGGACATTTTGTGTGTGTGTGTGTGTGTAAGTGTAAGGGAAGGACATTTTCTTTGTGTGTATGTGTACGTAAGGGAATAACATTGTGTGTGTGTGTGTGTGTCTAAGTGTAATGGAAGGACATTTGTGTGTGTGTGTGTGTGTGTGTGTGTGTGTGTGTGTGTGTGTGTGTGTGTGTAAGTGTAAGCAAAGGACATTTTCTGTGTGGTGTGTGTGTGTGTGTGTGTGTGTGTGTGTGGTGTGTGTGGTGTGTGTGTGTGTGTGTACGTAAGGGAATGACATTTTGTGTGTGTATGTGTGTGTGTGCACGCGGTTTCATACACAACATATGTACTTGCATAAAGTAGTGTGTGTGTGTGTGTGTGTGTGTGTGTGTGAGTCAGTGAGATGTTTTAACAGTACTTACATAATATACATAAGAATACACTATTTATATCTGTTGTGTGAAACGCTGCATTATTAGTGTTTGTGTGTACGTGTTTGGCTGCATGTGGTGTGAAGCGATAGAGACGTGTGTGTGTGTGTGTGTCTGTGTGTGTGTGTGTGTGTGAGATTGAGTTAAATCACACTAAAAGTGCAGTGTTGTGGTGCTGCAGTTTGGACTGTAAGACAGATCAGATATCAGAATCAGAATCAGAATCAGAATCAGAATGAGCTTTATTGCCAAGAGCTTACGCACACAAGGAATTTGTCAGTGACAGAGCTACATACATACATACATACATACATGATAATACATACAATTCACATACAATAACATACAATTCACATACATAAATTAAGTATTGCACATATATTATTGCACAGTGAGGAGAACGTTTAACTGTTCGTGAGGCTGATGGCCTGAGGAAAGAAGCTGTTCTGGTGTCTGGCTGTTCTGGTCTTTAATGATCTAAAGCGTCGGCCAGAGGGTAGCAGTTCAAAAAGAAAGTGTGCTGGGTGTGAGGGGTCCAGAGTGATTTTGTGAGCCCTTTTGCTCACTCTGGAGGAGTATAGTTCTTGAAGAGTGGGCAGGGTAGAACCGATAATTCTTTCAGCAGTCCGGACTATCCGTTGTATTCTCCGGAGGTCAGTTTTTGTGGCTGAGCTGAACCATACAGTTATGGAAGTGCAGAGAACAGACTGAATGATGGATGAGTAAAACTGAACAAGCAGCTCCTGTGACAGGTTGAACTTACTCAGCTGACGAAGGAAGTACAGCCTCTGCTGGGCCTTTTTCACAACAGAGTCGATGTGATTGTCCCACTTCAGGTCTTGAGAGATGGTGGTACCCAGGAACCTGAATGACTCCACTGTAGTCACAGTGCTGTTCATGATGGTGAGAGGGGGAAGTGTAGGTGGGTTCCTCCTGAAGTCCACGATCATCTCCACTGTTTTGAGCGTGCTGAGCTCAAGGTTGTTAAGACTGCACCAGACAGCCAGCTGCTCAACCTCCTGTCTGTACGCAGATTCTTCACCATCCCGGATGAGGCCGATCACAGTAGTGTCGTCTGCGAACTTTAGGAGTTTAACCGAAGGGTCATTAGAGGTGCAGTCATTGGTGTACAGAGAGAAGAGCAGTGGGGAGAGAACACATCCCTGAGGGGCACCAGTGCTGATGGTACGGCTGCTGGATGTTATATTGCCAATTCTGACTAGCTGTTTTCTGTCAGTGAGAAAGCTTGTGATCCATTGACAGACAGAGCTAGGAACAGAGAGCTGGGTGAGTTTGTTCTGGAGCAGTGGTGGGATGATGGTGTTGAACGCTGAACTGAAGTCCACAAACAGAATCCTCACATAATTCCCTGGTCTGTCCAGATGTTGTAGAGAATAATGCAGTCCCATATTGACTGCATCATCCACAGACCGGTTTGCTCTGTAGGCAAACTGCAGAGGGTCCAGCAGGGGTTCAGTGATGTCCTTCAGATACGCCAACACCAGTCTTTCAAATGACTTCATGACCACAGATGTTAATGCCACGGGTCTGTAGTCATTTAGTCCTGTGATTTTGGGCTTTTTTTGGGATGGGGATGATAGTGGAGCTCTTAAAGCATGATTGGTACTTTGCAGAGCTCCAGTGACCTGTTGAAGATCATAGAGAAGATAGGTGCCAGCTGGTCAGCACAGGTTTTCAGACAGGCTGGTGACACACCGTCTGGGCCTGGTGCTTTCCTCCTCTTTTGTTTTTTAAAGACCTGGCGCACATTGTCTTCACTGATCTGAAGTGCAGGGGGGGAGGAGAGGGGGATTCCTGGAGGTGTTGATGGCTGGGTATAGAGGTGGTCAGTGCGGGTGTGGGGTGAATGTCCGGAGGTGTCAAATCTGCAGTAGAACTCATTCAGTTCGTCTGCAAGCTGTTGATTTGCCTCAGTGCTGGGGGATGGTGTTTTGTAATTCGTGATATCTTTCAGGCCTTTCCACACTGTTGCAGGATCGTTGGCAGAAAACTGGTTCTCCAACTTTTTAGCGTAGCTCTTCTTAGCCACTCTAATCTCCTTCGTCAGTGTGTTTTTGGCCTGATTGTACACGATCCTGTCCCCGCTCTTGAAAGCATCCTCTTTGGCTTGTCGAAGCTGTCTGAGTTTTGGTGTGAACCAGGGCTTATCATTGTTGTATCTTAAATAAGTCCTGGTAGGGATGCACATATCCTCACAGAAACTGATGTATGATGTTACAGTCTCTGTGAGCTCGTCCAGATCCGTAGTGGCAGCATCAAAAACACTCCAATCAGTGCAATCGAAACAGGCTTCAAGAGCCCTCTCCGTTTCGACAGTCCATCTCTTTACAGTCCTTATCACTGGCTTAGCAGTTTTAAGTTTTTGTCTGTAAGTTGGTAAAAGATGAACCAGGCAGTGGTCAGAGAGTCCTAAAGCTGCTCTGGGGACAGAGCGATATGCGTCCTTTATTGTTGTGTAGCAGTGGTCCAAGATATTATTGTCTCTGGTTGGACACGTGATGTGTTGTTTGAATTTAGGCAGTTCACGTGTGAGTTTTGCTTGATTAAAGTCACAGAGGATTATTAAAACAGAGTCCGGGTGTTGATGTTCTATGTCTGTGATCAGATCAGACAGCTGCTGCAGCACGGTGTTCACGTGCGCTTGGGGTGGAATGTAAACACTCACTAGAATGAAGGATGCGAACTCACGCGGCCAGTAGAACGGCTTACAGTTAATAAAGAGCACTTCAATATCAGGACAGCACATCTTATTTAACACAGTTGTATCTGTACACCACCTTTTGTTGATGTAAAAGCATGTCCTGCCACCGCGCGATTTGCACGTTGATTCCGTATCGCGATCCGCTCTAAACAGCTGAAAGTCCGGTAGAGACAGCGCGCTGTCCGGAATTGTTCCGTTCAGCCAGGTCTCCGTGAAGCACAAAGCAGCAGAGTTTAAGAAGTCCTTATTTAACCGTGAAAGCAGGAGAAGTTCGTCCATTTTGTTGGGTAGAGAGTGGAGATTCGCCAGGTGAATGCTTGGCAGCGCGGTTCTCAAGCCGCGCTGTCTGAGCTTGACGAGCGCGCTGGCTCGCTTCCCGCGTCGACGCTTCTTAAAGCGCCTAAGCAGCAGCGCAGCCCCGCCAACTGCAATGTCCAACAAAACGTCGGAAAAATCAAAAATGGGTTTAAAATTATGTGGAGTGTTAAGACGAATGTTAAGCAGTTCGTCTTGTGTATAAGTGATTATGTTTGAAAAACATAAAACAGGAAAAAACAACAAAAACACTAACAAAACTGAGGAGCTCCCCACCGAGGCAGCTATCCGCGGCGCCATCTTGGATTATCTATATATATAGAGATAGAAAGCTTGATTGAGGTCAGGTGATCATCTCAGCATCTTCTCAGTCTCTGTGTGTGTGTGTGTGTGTGTGTGTGTATGGCCCATGTGTCTAGATGTGTGTGGACGTGTGTTAGACGTGTGTAGACGCTAGAGTATGTAGATGTGTGTAGATGTGTGTAGTTGTAGACGCTAGATGTAGATGTAGATGTGTGTATATATGTGTGTAGATGTGTGTAGATGTGTGTAGATGTGTGTAACCATGTGTAGACGTGTCTATATGTGTGTTAGATGTGTGAAGATGTGTGTATATGTGTGTAGATGTGTGTAACCATGTGTAGACGTGTCTATATATACGTGTGTTAGACGCTGGAGCAGTTGGAGAATGTAGATGTGTGTAGACGCGTGTAGACGCGTGTTAGACGTGTGTAGAGCAGATGGAGCGTGTAGACGCGTGTTAGGCGCGTGTAGCCGCTGGAGCAGATGCAGCGTGTAGACGCGTGTTAGACGTGTGTAGACGCTGGAGCAGAGATGGAGAGCGTGTAGACGCGTGTTAGACGTGGAGCAGATGGAGAATGTAGACGTGTGTAGACGCGTGTTGGACGCGTGTTAGACATGTGTAGACGTTGGAGCAGATGGAGAATGTAGACCTGTGTATACGCGTGTAGACGCGTGTATACGCGTGTATACGCGTGTAGACGGGTGTAGACGCATGTAGACGTTGCAGCAGATGGAGAATGTAGACGTGTGTAGACGCGTGTTAGACGTGTGTAGACGTTGGAGTAGATGGAGAATGTAGACGTGTGTAGACGTGTGGAGTAGATGGAGAATGTAGAACGTGTGTAGACGTGTGTAGACGCGTGTTAGTTGTTAGACGTTGTTAGAGCGTGTAGAATAGACGCGTGTTAGACGTGTGTAGACGTTGGAGCGTGTAGACCGTGTGTAGACGGGTGTAGACGTGTGTAGACGTTGGAGTAGATGGAGAATGTAGACGTGTGTAGACGTTGGAGGTGTAGATTAGACGCGTGTAGACGCGTGTAGACGGGTGTTGTAGACGTGTGTAGACGTTGGAGTAGATGGAGAATGTAGACGTGTGTAGACGTTGGAGTAGATGGAGAATGTAGACGTGTGTAGACAGGTGTTAGACGCGTGTAGACGCGTGTAGACGGGTGTTAGACGTGTGTAGACGTTGGAGCAGATGGAGAATGTTGACGTGTGTAGACGCGTGTTAGACGTGTGTAGACGCGTGTAGACGTTGGAGCAGATGGAGAATGTAGACGCGTGTAGACGTGTGTAGACGTTGGAGTAGATGGAGAATGTAGACGTGTGTAGACGTTGGAGTAGATGGAGAATGTAGACGTGTGTAGACAGGTGTTAGACGTGTGTAGACGTTGGAGTAGATGGAGAATGTAGACGTGTGTAGACGTTGGAGTAGATGGAGAATGTAGACGTGTGTAGACAGGTGTTAGACGCGTGTAGACGTTGGAGCAGATGGAGAATGTAGACGCGTGTAGTCGCGTGTTAGACATGTGTAGACGCGTGTTAGACGTGTGTGGACGTTGGAGCAGGTGGAGAATGTAGACGCGTGTAGACGTTGTAGACGTGTGTAGACTTTGGAGCAGATGGAGAATGTAAAGGTTAGATGTGTGTAGACGCGTGTTAGACGTGTGTTAGACGTGTGTAGACGTTGGAGCAGATGGAGAATGTAGACGTGTAGACGTGTGTAGACGCGTGTTAGACGTGTGTAGACGTGGGTGTAGACGTGTGCGTGTGTAGACGCAGACGTGCAGCAGATGGAGAATGTAGATGTGTGTAGACGCGTGTAAACGGGTGTAGATGGGTGTAGACGCGTGTTAGACGTTGCAGCAGATGGAGAATGTAGACGCGTGTAGACGCGTGTAGACGAGTGTTAGACGTGTGTAGACGTTGGAGACGTGTGAGATGGAGAATGTAGACGCGTGTAGACGCGTGTAGACGGCGCGTGTAGACGTGTGTGACGTGTGTAGACGCTGTGAGCCGTTTTAGATGGAGAATGAGAATAGACGTGTGTAGACGCGTGTGTAGACGTGTGTAGACGTGTAGACGTGTGTAGACGTGTAGACGCGTGTTAGACGTGTGTAGACGTTGGAGCAGATGGAGAATGTAGATGTGTGTAGACGTGTGTAGACGCGTGTAGACGGGTGTAGACGCGTGTTAGACGTGTGTAGACGTTTCAGCAGATGGAGAATGTAGACGTGTGTAGACGTTGGAGTAGATGGAGAATGTAGACGTGTGTAGACGTTGGAGTAGATGGAGAATGTAGACGTGTGTAGACGTTGGAGCAGATGGAGAATGTAAACGTGTGTAGACGCGTGTTAGACGTGTGTAGACGTTGAGGTTGCAGCAGATGGAGAATGTAGATGTGTGTAGACGTGTGTAGACGCGTGTTAGACGTGTGTAGACGTTTGACGTGTGTAGACGTAGATGAATGTAGACGCGTGTAGACGTGTGTAGACGCGTGTTAGACGTTGTGTAGACGTTGCAGCAGATGGAGAATGTAGACGCGTGTTAGACGTGTGCAGACGTTGTTTGGCAGATGGAGAATGTAGACGCGTGTAGACGGTGTAGACGCGTGTTAGACGTGTGTAGATGGGTGTAGACGCGTGTTAGACGTTGCAGCAGATGGAGAATTTAGACGCGTGTAGACGCGTGTGTAGACGTGTGTAGACGCGTGTAGAGTGTAAGACGTGTGTAGCGCTGGAGCAGATGGAGAATGTAGACGAGTGTTAGACGTGTGTAGACGTTGGAGCAGATGGAGAATGTAGACGCGTGTAGACGCGTGTTAGGCGCGTGTAGACCGCTGGAGCAGAGAGACGTGGAGAACGTGTAGACGTGTGTAGACGTGTGTAGACGCTGGAGACGTGTGTAGACGTGTGTAGACGTGTGTAGACGTGTAGTGTTTAGGAGCAGATGGAGAAGAATGTAGACGTGTGTAGACGTGTGTAGTAGACGCGTGTAGACGCGTGTTGTTAGACGCGTGTTAGACGTGTGTAGACGTTGCAGCAGATGGAGAGTGTATGTGTGAGACGGAGTGTGACGTAGTAGGTAGTAGATGGAGAATGTAGAACGTGTGTAGACGCGTGTTAGAAGCGTGGGGACGGACGTGTGTAGACGTTGCAGCAGATGGAGAATGTAGACGTGTGTAGACGTGTGTTAGACGTGTGTAGACGTTGGAGTAGATGGAGAATGTAGACGTGTGTAGACGTGTGGTGTTGTGTTGGAGACGTGTTTGTAGACGTTGCAGAGACGTTGCAGAGAGATGGAGAATGTAGACGCGTGTTAGACGTGTGCAGACGTTGCAGCAGATGGAGAATGTAGATGCGTGTAGACGTGTGTAGACGCGTGTTAGACGTGTGTAGACGTTGCAGCAGATGGAGAATGTAGACGCGTGTTAGACGTGTGCAGACGTTGGAGTAGATGGAGAATGTAGACGCGTGTTAGACGTGTGTAGACGTTGGAGCAGATGGAGAATGTAGACGTGTGTAGACGTGTGTGTAGACGCGTAGACGTGTGTAGACGCTGGAGTAGATGGAGAATGTAGACGCGTGTAGACGTGTGTAGACGGGTGTTAGACGTGTGTAGACGTTGTAGTAGATGGAGAATGTAGACGCGTGTAGACGTGTGTAGACGGGTGACGTGTGTAGACGTGTGTAGACGTTGCAGCAGATGGAGAATGTGCTCTGAGACGGAGTTGAATTAGACGCGTGTAGACGGGTGTTAGACGTGTGTAGAAGTTGGAGTAGATGGAGAATGTAGACGCGTGTAGACGCGTGTAGACGCGTGTAGACGCGTGTAGACGTGTGTAGACGTGTTAGATGTGTGTAGACGTTGGAGCGTTGTGTAGATGGAGAATGTAAACGTGTGTAGACGTGTTAGAGACGTGTGGAGAATAGACGTTGCAGAGCAGATGGAGAATGTAGACGCGTGTTAGACGTGTGTAGACGTTGGAGCAGATGGAGAATGTAGACGTGTGTAGACGTGTGTTAGACGTGTGTAGACGTGTGTAGACGTGTGTAGACGTTGTTAGACAGCAGATGGAGAATGTTAGAACGCGTGTAGACGTGTTAGACGTGTGTAGACGTTGGGAGAGAGACGTGTGAGCAGATGGAGAATGTAGACGTGTGTAGACAGGTGTTAGACGTGTGTAGACGTTGGAGCAGATGGAGAATGGAGAACGGTGTAGACGCGTGTGTAGACGTGGAGAATGTAGACGTGTGTAGACGTGTAGACGATGTAGACGTGTGTAGACGTGTGTAGACGTGTGTAGACAGACCTGTGCAGAGATGGAGAATGTAGACGTGTGTAGACGTGGTGTGGAGAATAGTGTGACGTAGACGTGAGAGTGGAGTAGATGGAGAACGTGTGTATGAGACGCGTGTGTAGACGTGGTAGAAGTTGGAGTAGATGGAGAAGTAGACGTGTGTAGACGGGTGTTAGACGTGTGTAGACGTTGGAGCAGCTGGAGATGGAGAACGTGTGTAGACGTGTGTAGACAGGTGTTAGACGTGTGTAGACGTTGCAGCAGATGGAGAATGTAAACGCGTGTAGACGTGTGCAGACGTTGGAGCAGATGGAGAATGTAGACGCGTGTTAGACGTGTGTAGACGTTGCAGCAGATGGAGAATGTGCTCTGAGACGGAGTTGAATTAGACGCGTGTAGACGGGTGTTAGACGTGTGTAGACGTTGGAGCAGATGGAGAATGTAGACGTGTGTAGACAGGTGTTAGACGTGTGTAGAAGTTGGAGTAGATGGAGAATGTAGACGTGTGTAGACGGGTGTTAGACGTGTGTAGACGTTGGAGAGAAGTGTAGACGTTGAGCAGATGGAGAATGTAGACGTGTGTAGACAGGTGTTAGACGTGTGTAGAAGTTGGAGTAGATGGAGAATGTAGACGTGTGTAGACCGGTGTTAGACATGTGTAGACATTGCAGCAGATGGAGAATTTAAACGCGTGTTAGACGTGTGTAGACGTTGGAGCAGATGGAGAATGTAGACGTGTGTAGACGTGTGTAGACGTGTTAGACGTGTGTAGACGCTGGAGTAGATGGAGAATGTAGACACGTGTAGACGTGTGTTAGACGTGTGTAGACGTTGGAGCAGATGGAGAATGTAGACACGTGTAGACGTGTGTTAGACGTGTGTAGACGCTGGAGTAGATGGAGAATGTAGACACGTGTAGACGTGTGTTAGACGTGTGTAGACGCTGGAGTAGATGGAGAATGTAGACGCGTGTAGACGGGTGTTAGACGTGTGTAGACGTTGCAGCAGATAGAGAATGTGCTCTGAGACGGAGTTGAAATAACATGGAGGAGGTGAAAGATCTCTAAATCAGATTCAGTAATCCAATCAGTGTTGAGTACAGGCGTTTAACCTTTAACCCCAGATCTGATGGTGTGTACGCACATGTACAGTCTCTCTCCACTATTTATCATTGATTTTAGTCATCGAGTTTTAATCCAGTAATCTGATAACAAACACTGTCTCTCTTTATTAAAGGTAATAAATAAGAGAGTGTAAATAAGACCGGTCTCTTAAAAGTAACAAGTATTTTGCCGAAACTACAAACAAGTACAGCAGTCTCTCTCTGTGTACGTCTCCCTCTCTCTCTCTGTGCGCGTCTCTCTCTGTGTACGTCTCTCTCTCTCTCTCTCTGTGCGCGTCTCTCTCTGTGCGCGTCTCTCTCTGTGTACGTCTCTCTGTGCGCGTCTCTCTCTGTGCACGTCTCTCTCTCTCTCGGTGCGCGTCTCTCTCGGTCTCTCTTGCCTTCAGCCGACAGTGGATTTTTCGTGGGGAATTTGAGGTCGGTTAACGTCGTTTCCGCCGCGTTCGCCTGGAGCGCCATCTAGAGGAACGTGCTAATTACTTCCCCGATCATGACCCGAGACGGATGGGATCATTCAGTTGGCTTAACGTTGCTTTTTGAGGAACGAATGAACGACGTACACAGAGGTACCGCTGTAAAAGTTAAATAAGGACATCTAGTGCACATTTTCACACCCGCGTCACTTTAACGTTCCTATATCTTCCACACAAACCCACCCATTGTATTTTTTCCTCCCTATTTATTTATTATTCTTATAATAATATTTTTGACCTTATATTTCAGATTTATACTTTTAGATGTTTTTTTATTTTCTTTTTTACAAGTTGGATGTTCGTAAAAAGCATTTCACCGCATTTATGTGTCAAATAAAATGTGAATTTGGAACCCTTTTACCACCAAGCTGCCACTAGAGGGCCCGTGTGTGTGTGTGTGTGTGTGTGTGTGTGTGTGTGTGTGTGTGTGGAGATCATTGTGAGTGATTTTATAATAACGCAGGTGACACCTCATTATTCCTCTTTTAAATATCTAAACGCTGTGATCCGGATCTCGGGACCGACAGAGGACGAGTGAAAACAGGTCGATTTTAATCATCACATGATTAATTGGGCCGCGTTTCTCACGGCAGCCACCGGGATATCCGTCTAATATCTCTCTCATCGCTACGGTCTCTCCTCTCATCATCAGAGAAATAGTAGGACCATCAGAGAGAGAGAGAGAGAGAGAGAGAGAGAGAGAGAGACTCAGTCATACCATCAGAGAGACAGTAGGACCATCGGAGAGAGACACACACAAACACACACACACACTCAGTCATACAATCAGAGAGAAAGAGAGAGACTCACTCAGTCAGACCATCAGAGAGACAGTAGGATCATCAGAGAGAGAGAGAGAGCACTAGTAGCACTGAGATACAGAGACATGAGTAAGGAAAACTAATCCCCTCTCCAAGGCTTCAGTCATATCACAAAACCAACACAATCATATTCAACCAAATTACACAACAAACAACAACATCAGTCACTGTCAAACACAAACAACAACAACAACATCAGTCACTGTCAAACACAAACAACAACAACAACATCAGTCACTGTTAAACACAAACAACAACATCAGTCACTGTCAAACAACAACAACAACATCATCAGTCACCGTCAAACACAAACAACAACAACAACAACAACATCAGTCACTGTCAAACACAAACAACAACAACAACATCAGTCACTGTCAAACACAAACAACAACAACAACAGTCACTGTCAAACACAAACAACAACAACAACATCAGTCACTGTCAAACAAAAACAACAACAACAACAACAACATCAGTCACAAACAAACAAAAACAACAACAACAACAACATCAGTCACTGTCAAACACAAACAACAACAACAACAACATCAGTCACTGTCAAACACAAACAAAACAACATCAGTCACTGTCAAAACAAACAAAATCACAAAACAACAACAACAACAACAACATCAGTCACTGTCAAACACAAACAACAACAACAACATCAGTCACTGTCAAACACAAACAACAACAACAACATCAGTCACTGTCAAAACACAACAACAACAACAACATCAGTCACTGTCAAACACAAACAACAACAACAACAACAACAACATCAGTCACTGTCAAACACAACACACAACACAGTCACTGTCAAACACAAACAACAACAACATCAGTCACTGTCAAACACACAAAACAACAACAACATCAGTCACTGTCAAACACAAACAAAACAACATCAGTCACTGTCAAACAACAACACAACAACAACAGTCACAAACACAAACCAACAACAACAACAACATCAGTCACTGTCAAACACAAACAACAACAACAACATCAGTCACTGTCAAACACAAACAACAACAACAGTCACTGTCAAACACAAACAACAACAACATCAGTCACTG
>JACRUU010000004.1:24345869-24368369 GCA_030449085.1 Kryptopterus vitreolus | reverse complement strand
GGTGGAGGTGTGTGAGAGAGAATATACATATACCTGCAGTAGTGTTAGTTGGTGGAGTGTGTGTGTGTGTGTGTGTGTGTGTGTGTGAGAATATACATATACCTGCAGTAGTGTTAGTTTTGGTGGAGTGTGTGTTGTGTGTGTGTGTGTGATGTGTGAGAATATACATATACCTGCAGTAGTGTGTAGTTGGTTGGAATGTGTGTGTGTGTGTGTGTGTGTGTGTGTGTGTGTGTGAGAATATACATATACCTGCAGTAGTGTTAGTTGGTGGAGTGTGTGTGTGTGTGTGTGAGAGAGAATATACATATACCTGCAGTAGTGTTAGTTGGTGGAGTGTGTTTGTGTGTGTGTGTGTGTGTGTGAGAGAGAATATATATATACCTGCAGTAGTGTTAGTTGGTGGAGTGTGTGTGTGTGTGTGTGTGTGTGTGTGTGTGTGTGAGAATATACATATACCTGCAGTAGTGTTAGTTGGTGGAGTGTGTGTGTGTGTGTGTGTGTGTGAGAATATACATATACCTGCAGTAGTGTTAGTTGGTGGAATGTGTGTGTGTGTGTTTGTGTGTGTGTGTGTGTGAGAATATACATATACCTGCAGTAGTGTTAGTTGGTGGAGTGTGTGTGTGTGTGTGTGTGAGAGAGAATATACATATACCTGCAGTAGTGTTAGTTGGTGGAGTGTGTTTGTGTGTGTGTGTGTGTGTGTGAGAGAGAATATATATATACCTGCAGTAGTGTTAGTTGGTGGAGTGTGTGTGTGTGTGTGTGTGTTGTGTGGGAGAATATACATAGACCTGCAGTAGTGTGTAGTGGTGGAGTGGATGTGTGTGTGTGTGTGTGTGTGTGAGAATATACATATACCTGCAGTAGTGTTCGTTGGTGGAGTGTGTGTGTGTGAGCATCTGGTGGGAGCTGAGCAGCTGATGGTCTGGCAGATCTTTAATTCGACCCATCTTCTCCTGGACATGCTGCTGATATGAAAACACACCTACACACACTTGAACCAACACACACACACACACACACACACACTCCTAAATACACCTACACACAAATGCACATACATACACACACCTTAAATCATCCACATACGTCTACACACACCCGAACTCACCTACACACCTGAACACCAACATGAACACCTGAACACGCCTGAACACACACCAGTCCTGCAGCTCCACCTTATTCATTATTTATATCACAAGTATAGAGTGTCAGAGACGAGATCACACACACACACACACACACACACACACACACATTTACATACAGTGTAATGCCGGAGGCAGAGCTGTTAATTACTTCCTATTTGGAAACTCTGTTTTATTACTAAATAAATAATAATTAAATTGATTGTGTTTTCTGGTACAGAAACACTGACACCAGGAAAACGGTGTAGTGTGTGTGTGTGTGTGTGTGTGTGTGTGGATCACGTCTCAGATCTTACCGCCTAAGCAAAAAACTGTAGGATGCACATGACCTTGGTCTTCTGCAGAGCTCCGAGCTTATTGAACACCTTCGTGATGAATGACAACACACACCTGGTCACTTTCTCACCTACATCAGTATCTGATTTCACTACCACCCTTGTAGATGATGAACGCACATATCCACAATCACACTAGAACATCTGGAGGAACGTCTTCCCGGAAGAGTGGAGTGGGTTTGTAAGAGCAGATTGGGACTGAATGTGGAATGAGATGCGGTGACAAACTCAGGCCCAAATCCGGCCCGGGGCGTACTTATTTTTGGCCCACGAGTTCATATCAAATGTGTATTAGAGCTGACCCACCAGTAAATAGTGCATACACTGCTAATACTACAAATCCCAGAATGCTTTGTTAGTGTGTTGGAACGTCAGTCGTGACCCCAAAATGCCCCTCCTTTTCTCTCAGCAATCATTAACATTGATGTGCTGTTGTGCGTGCAGTAAACACAGCACAGAGCGAAGTGCAGCTGAAACGTGTAGTGAGTGAAAAACAACAGCATTCTGAAATATAAGGAACGTTGATCCTGAAAACAGAGGGTATTTTTCTCTGGAAAAAAAATAAAGGCTGAAACAAAAAGTGCAAACATAGTAACTAAACAGATACTTTGAAGAAATGTACCATCAGAAGTACGAAGTAAGAACGCGGAAAATAAAGTACAAGTCAAATCAGCTTTATTGTCATTTCAACAATATACAGTGCAGTATACAGTGCAATAAAGTACAGCGTACAGTGCAGTATACAGTTCAGTATACAGTGCATTATACAGTGCAATACAGTGCAGTATACAGTGCAGTATACAGTGCAGTATACAGTGCAATACAGTGCAGTATACAGTTCAGTATACAGTGCATTATACAGTGCAATACAGTGCAGTATACAGTGCAATACAGTGCATTATACAGTGCAGTATACAGTTCAGTATACAGTGCATTATACAGTGCAATACAGTGCAATACAGTGCAGTATACAGTGCAGTATACAGTGCAATACAGTGCAGTATACAGTGCAGTATACAGTGCATTATACAGTGCAGTGTACAGTGCAGTATACAGTGCATTATACAGTGCAGTATACAGTTCAGTATACAGTGCAATACAGTGCAGTATACAGTTCAGTATACAGTGCAGTATACAGTGCAGTATACAGTGTATACAGTCAGTATACAGTGCAATACAGTGCAGTATACAGTTCAGTATACAGTGCAGTATACAGTGCAGTATACAGTATACAGTGCAGTATACAGTATACAGTGCAATACAGTGCAGTATACAGTGCAGTATACAGTACAGTATACAGTGCAGTATACAGTGCAATATGCAGTGCAGTATACAGTGCATTATACAGTGCAGTATACAGTACAGCAGGGGTCACCAACGTGGTGCCCGTGGGCACCAGGTAGCCCCCAAGGAGCACATGAGTAGCTCTCAGGCTTGCTATAAAAAGTGCACAACTCATCAGTGAGATGCGTCTATAATGTAAAATGTAGTTAATTCGTTGTTGATAGTCACTGTCAAAAATCACAAGTGTATTCACATAGATAAATGAGTATCATTAATAATAATAATAATAATATATAACTAAAGGTAAATTTGTTATTTCAGAGGAGTATTTCAAACTGGTAGCCCTTTATATGACTCGGTGTCCATGTAGTAGCTCTCAGTTACAAAAAGGTTGGTGATCCCTGCAGTACAGTATACAATGCAGTATACAGTGCGGTATACAGTGCATTATACATTGCAGTATACAGTGCAGTATACATGTGTGTGTGTGTGTGTATATATATATATATATATATATATATATATATATATATATATATATATATATATATATATATATACATATTAGTTGATATTGTTTGGACCAAGGCTGGCGAGGAAGACGCACGTTTTGTTGAAGACCCCTGGTATATACTGTCTTATAGTTACAACTGGCCCTTCGAGGGCGGCCCTAATGCTGATATGGCCCATGAGGACAATGAGTTTGACACCCCTGATCTAAAGGTGTCTGAACTTTTGGTAATAAAGTGTATGTTGAAGTTTCTGAAGAGCATGAATGTGATGAGAAGCTCAGGTCGACAGGATGTTGTTCTTCTGATCAGAAGGTCATACGTATCAATTCCAGCAGCACTATATCATCATTGCTGGGCCCCTGAGGAAGGCCCCTTACCCTGCCCCTTTCTCTATATGATGATATTAATGTAACTATAATGAGTCAGTTTATGCCTAAACACAACCAGTGTGATTGTTACCCCAGTGTACGCTGCGAGCTCGGTGGTGTGAGACGCAGCGACAGCAGGTTCATGTCTGATCTCACTGAGGGAGGAGATGAGAACATGAGACGATGTCTGGTGTACGATGATCATTAAATATGAATGAGGTGAGAAGTGAATTAGGAGGAGCTCTGGTTTCCCTCAGAAGACCATCGGACTGGACTTTAATGGACTGTAATGGGTGTGTGTGTGTGTGTGTGTGTGTGTGTGTGAGAGAGAGAGAGAGAGAGAGAGCATGTATTAGCAGTTACAATCTTTATATGTACAATAAAATATAAATATTAAGAATGAGCTGATAATCTCACACACACACACACACACACACACACACACACACACACACACACACACACACACACACACACACACACACACACACACACACACACACGTTTTATTAATGCTCATGTTTAATGATGAAATGTTGATTATTATACAAACACAGTGACAGGAACAACGTTGTGTCTGTGGTTATAAGGATATCATGAGTAAATTAGAAAGAGGTCAGAAGACCAAGAGAGGTCATTAGGAGATCATAGAGAGGTTATAGTGCAAGTGTGTTCCAAATCTCCTGCTGTGTGTCCTCCTCGTGTCCTCCTCACAGGTCTTTGAGAGAGTCGCCTCCAATAGGTTTCTCCAACCAGTGAGGAGGCCATGAGGATTTAATACTCGGACGCTCCTTCAACATCTCATAATACTCCATCAGGTGTGGATAACGATCCTTCTTTAACCTTCACACAGAAAACAGGAGTCTATTCTCTGCATTACACACACACACACACGCGCACACACACACACACACACACACACACACACACCACACACACACACACACTTACCCCAACCGTGGGAGAAAAGCAAAGTTGGGGAAGAACAACACATCAGCCATGGAGAATTTTTTTCCAGCCAGGAACGACCCTTTCCCCATCTACAGAGAGACTGAGTGTTATTGTGTGTGTGTTACTGAGTGTGTGTGTGTGTGTGTGTGTGTGTGTGTGTGTACCTTCTGCAGGTAACCTTCCCACAGTGCAAGTTCAGTCTTCAGATCCTCCATTTTTCTCTTCAGAGCAGATTCGAGTCTCTCAGGCTCCGGGACCATGTAATCATAAAACACAGACTCATCTGAATCACACACACACACACACACACACACACACACACACACACACACACACACACACACACACACACACACACACACGCACACAAACACGCGCACACACACACACACACACACACACGCGTTACTCCAACACCTGAATTTGACCTGGATTTCAGTAACACACACTCACTAAACTAAACTAAACTTCATTATTTTAATATAAAGTTTTTACATCATTGTATTAAATAATGTTGTTTTGTGTTATTGTGTTTGTGTGTCCTATTGGTGCACGGGTGTGTTTTCTGCTTCTGTTTGTGTTGGTTTTGGTGTTTTGTTGTGTTTCTTTCCGTTAGTGTGTTATGTTAGTGTAACATTGTGTTTGTGTGTTATGTTGGTGTGTCATTGTGTTAGTGTTTGGTTTATGTTAGTGTCATTGTGTTAGTGTTTGGTTTGTGTTAGTGTCATTGTGTTAGTGTTTGGTTTATATTGGTGTGTCACTGTGTTAGTGTTTGGTTTGTGTTAGTGTCATTGTGTTAGTGTTTGGTTTATATTGGTGTGTCATTGTGTTAGTGTTTGGTTTGTGTTAGTGTCATTGTGTTAGTGTCATTGTGTTAGTGTTTGGTTTGTGTTGGTTTTTGTGTTGGTATGTTGCTGTGTTAATGTTTGTCTTATGTTGGTGTAACATTGTGTTAGTGTGTTATGTTGGTGTGTCATTGTGTTAGTGTGTTATGTTAGTGTAACATTGTGTTAGTGTGTTATGTTGGTGTAACATTGTGTTAGTGTGTTAAGTTGGTGTAACATTGTGTTAGTGTGTTATGTTGCTGTGTTAGTGTGTTATGTTGGTGTGTCATTGTGTTATGTTAGTGTAACATTGTGTTAGTGTGTTATGTTGGTGTAACATTGTGTTAGTGTGTTATGTTGCTGTAACATTGTGTTAGTGTGTTATGTTGGTGTGTCATTGTGTTATGTTAGTGTAACATTGTGTTAGTGTGTTATGTTAGTCGTTATGTTTGTAACATTGTGTTAGTGTGTTATGTTGGTGTGTCATTGTGTTATGTTGGTGTAACATTGTGTTAGTGTGTTATGTTGGTGTAACATTGTGTTAGTGTGTTATGTTGGTGTAACATTGTGTTAGTGTGTTATGTTGGTGTAACATTGTGTTAGTGTTTGGTCTGTGTTGGTATGTTGCTGTGTTAATGTTTGTCTTATGTTGGTTTAACATTGTGTTTGTGTGTTATGTTGGTGTGTCATTGTGTTAGTGTTTGGTTTATATTGGTGTGTCATTGTGTTAGTGATTGGTTTGTATTGGTTTTTGTGTTGGTATGTTGCTGTGTTAATGTTAGTGTAACATTGTGTTAGTGTGCTATGTGGGTGTGTCATTGTGCTAGTCTGTTATGTTTGCGTAACATTGTGTTAGTGTGTTATGTTGGTGTGTCATTGTGTTATGTTGGTGTAACATTGTGTTAGCGTGTTATGTTGGTGTGTCATTGTGTTAGTGTGTTATGTTTGTATTGGTTTTTGTGTTGGTATGTTGCTGTGTTAATGCTTGTGTTATGTTGGTGTAACATTGTGTTAGTGTGTTATGTTAGTGTAACATTGTGTTAGTGTGTTATGTTGGTGTGTCATTGTGTTAGTGTGTTATGTTAGTGTAACATTGTTATTGTGTTAGTGTGTTATTGTGTTATGTTGTGTAACATTGTGTTAGTGTGTTGCACGGATGTTTGTGTTTTGTTAGTGTGTTGTGTTGTTTGACATACACATCTTCTGCTGCAATGTGCTGGTCTCAAACATGCGCTGCAACACCAACGCCTGCTCTTTCACATCATCTGGGATCAGCTGAGTACCCTGAGACTTAAACTGATTCTACACACACACACACACACACACACACACACACACACACACACACACACGTTGTGCAATATGTTCACTAAGATGGAGCAAAATTATCATATTTGTTTACAACCAGAGGGTTGCAGAGCATCAGAACCCCCTACACAACCACATACCCCCACCCACCAGGAAATCCTCTACATCATCTAATTATTATAAAATACTATTTATTTATTTATTATTATTATAAATATTTGTATAACTGTAATGTGTGTTTTCTTCCTTCTTCATGTTGTGTTTTTGTTTCGATGGGAACGAGTGTGACGTCACCAGGTGCCACAGGCGGCGTTCCCCGGGGAAACTCCGAGACATACAGGTTTTCTCCTCACCTCCAGGTACATGCAGATGGCCATGGATTCATTTATCACCACATCTCCATGTTTAAAGGCAGGAAGCTAAACACACACACACACACACACACAACCAAATAAAGATAACAAATAAACAACAAAAAAAACAATCCACAAATTAACAAATATAAATAGTGAACAGTGCGTGTTTGTGTGTGGCCGTGTGTAAGCAAGTGAGTGTGTGTGTGTGTGTGTGTCTGAGTGTAAGCGAGTGAGTGTGAGTGTGTGTGTGTGTGGGTGTGTGTCTGAGTGTAAGCGAGTGTGTGTGTGTGTGTGTGTGTGTGTGTGTGTGTGTCTGAGTGTAAGCGAGTGAGTGTGTGTGTGTGTGTATGCGAGTGAATGTGTTTGAGTGCGCGCGTGTGTCTGAGTGTATACGAGAGTGTGTGTATGTGTGTGCATATGTTCGTGTATGTGTGTGTGTGTGTATATGTGTGTACATGTGTTTGTGTCTGAATGTGCATGTGTGTGTACGCATGTGTTTATGTGTGTGCATGTGTGTGTGTATGTGCGCATGTGTGTGTGCATATGTGTGTGCATGTGTTTGTGTGTGTGTGTATGTGTGTGTGTGTATGTGCGCATGTGTATGTGTGTGCATATGTGTGTGTTCTTCACCTGTCCTCGGGGGTTCAGCTTCATGACTTCTTCACTCTTGTGTTCTCCTTTATCGAAGGAGAGAAGTTTGTGCTGGAACCCCTGCAGGTTCTTCTCCTCCAGAGCGATCATCACTTTCCAGCACGGAGGAGATCCAGAACCCCACAACAGCAGCATGTTCTTAGCCATGTTTAGAGGAGCAGAACGGATCAGTGTGAAGCGCGCGGTGAGAGGGTGTGTGTGAGAGGGTGAGGAACTGGGTGAAGAACTGCGACCTTTACTCCGGAGAAGAAATCACGACGTCGGGACGTGGACACTTCCTGGTTTTATTCACCACTAGATGGCGCTAAGATGTCACTCTGTAATCAACACCATGTTCTTCTCCAAACCCCGAGGAGGACGTGCGTTCTGCTCCTTCACTCCTTCACTCTTTATACATCCATCAGAGAAGATCAGTCCATCAGATCACTGACATCAACAACATCACGCTCAAACTCAGTCTTCTCATGCAGATCTACATCTTTAAACCCCAGATAGAGTTTCAGATGCAAGTTCAAGTATACTCCTATAGAGTTTTACACAATGGACATTCATTCATTCATTCATTCATTCATTCATTCATCTTCTAGCGCTTTATCTGATCTTCCCTCGGGTCACGGGGAGTCTCTGTGTCTATCTCAGGCGTCTGTGGGCATTAAGGCAGGATACACCCTGGATGGAATGCCAACCCATCATCACCACCCACACACACACACACACACACACACACACACACACACACACACACATTCATACACTAGGGACAATTTTCCAAGGTGCCAATCAACCTACCGTTCATGTCAGAAAAACCCCCTGAGACACGGGGAGAACATGCACAAACTCCACACCGAGACCCGGACCCTGGCGGTGTGAGGCGAACGTGATAAACACTAAACCACCGTGTCCCCCTACAATGGACATTATACCAACAAAAAATAAATAAATAAAATTTTTAGCATAAATAATTCATGTGTGTTTATCCCTGATGTGCCTGGCGTGAGTGTGGTGAAGGAAAAACTCCCTAAGATGGGATGAGGAAGGAACCAGGAGAGGAACCGAACTCAAAAGGGGAACGTCGTCCTCGTGTGGGTAAAATCAGAAGTGTGATTATTCATACTGCGTGTAAAAGCATCACTATTATAATCTCTCTGTAGATTCGCTCAAATTTCCGTCCCTCAGTTTTTGTCCGATCGTCACGAATCATATCTCATATCGTGCTGTTACTTTTAACAGGAATTACTTTTTATAAGGAATCGCACCGCGGAATTCCGAACCCGGGGCCAAAAAAAGGGAATTTTTCCCATAGAAAATGAATGGGGTTGAAATTTGGTGCCTCGCAGTTCGGGTCTGTGAGCGTCCGACATGCACATATGGCAAATCCACTCGTAGGGGGTCCGGAGTGGATCACCATCATACACCTCCCGAACCCCACACACGCTCTGAATTTTGGGAAATCCACGACATTCCGGCTCCAAAGAGAATGAATGGGGAAATTTGACGCTCCGCCGTTCAGCCCGTGTTCGCCCAACATGCACATGTGACATATCCACTCGTAGGTGAGATGGAGTCAGTCACGAACATATGACTGCCGCATGACGCCACGTGGCCACAAATGTGCAAAATCTGCAAAATCATGTGACATGTCTAAACGCTCGGCACATCGATGGGAGTCGGACGTTGGATAATTTGATGATGTCACGTGCGTCACTGGCCCCGCCCCGTCCTGAAAAAAGTAGAAGTCAAAAAAACAGAAGTCAACACTAAATATTATAGGGACCAGGCTGTAAGGGGGTCGCGCCCGGAGCTGCGGTTTTACATCAGCAACATCACTCTCATTTTCTTCAGGAAATTTCCCATGTCTAGTTAATCATACAAAATAGCACTGCAGTGTGTGGTTGTGAGTCTACAGTTGTAAAGCATTGTAGAAGAAGTCTAATTCTGCTTGCTGCAAACTGTCCTACAGGCCGGTCTCACCATGCATCAATTTACATGATTATAGAGGGTTCCTTTTTTTGTAAAAAATATGTAGATAATAATTGTATTTATTTTTTTATTTGTACTCATTTGGATATATTCCTAACGAGCAAGTTAGAGGTGATAACGGTGAGGAAACAAACCACCTGAGATAATAAGGAGGATGAAACTCCTCCTCAACTACAGCAGAGATTGGAAATGACCTTCATGAAATTTGCCCTGTAGGTGGCGCTAGAGAGGAATGTTCAGTCATTCATCTTCTACCGCTTTATCCGATCTTCCCTCTGTGTCTATCTCAGGCGTCTATGGGCATTAAGGCAGGACACACCCTGGATGGAATGCCAAACACACACACACACACACATTCATACACACATTCATACACTAGGGACAATTTTCCAAGGTGCCAATCAACCTACCGTGCATGTTTTTGGACCGGGGGAGGAAACCAGAGAACCCGGAGAAAAACCCCCTGAGACACGGGGAGAACATGCACAAACTCCACACACACATGGCCGAGACGGGAATCGAACCCGGACCCTGGCGGTGTGAGGCGAACGTGCTAACCACCATGTCCCCCCCAGAGAGGAATGTTTTGGGATATAAATCACACGTGTGCTATATAGAAGCAGAAGAAAAAGACGTCTCTGAGACGTCTGTAGGTGATGATGATGATGATGATGATGATCTCTCCTCATGTTTAACAGGTTCCTGAGATGGAGTTCAGGCTGAGATGAAGAACAACATTGTCTGAATTCTGATACTTCACCGTTTCTATGCTAACGCCTCTTTTTCCAGATAAACGGGTTTGTGAAGGTGTGTTTAGTGCGGAAAAGGAGTCTCCGGTGTTAGTAAATATAAACATGTGAATATAAATATATTAATATAAATACAGTATTATAAATATAAATATAAAGTATCAGATCTTGCTGTGTGTATGAGTTTAACACCTTTAACACTGATAGAAAGCGCTGCTGTAACGAGGCGGAGCTCATGCATGTGGTGAACCTTCAGGTTTGGATGTGATACTACCGGTTTTACTGCTCACACACACACACACACACACACACACACACACACACACACACACACACACACACACACACACACACACACACACACACACACAGTGCTTTCTCGCCTCACCTCACAGTGCTCTACTGCTCCACACTGTTACAGAACCTCAACAAGCATCAGCAGGAGCTGCAGACATCACGGTGAGGAATCAAACAATTACAATATTTAATGATTGTATGATTGTTATGAGTTAACTTGTAATTAATTAAACGTGTATCTGTTCTAAATGTACCTTAAATACATCCCAGTCTTAAATTATTCTAATTAATGTCTGCTGTCGCTTTATCTGATCTTCCCTCGGGTCACGGGGAGTCTGTGTCTATCTCAGGCGTCTATGGGCATTAAGGCAGGATACACCCTGGATGGAATGACAACCCATCATACACACACACACACACACACACACACACACACACACACACATTCATACACTAGGGACAATTTTCCAAGGTGCCAATCAACCTACCGTGCATGTTTTTGAACTGGGGGAGGAAACCGGAGAACCCGGAGAAAAACCCCCTGAGACACGGGGAGAACATGCACAAACTTCACACACACATGACCGAGACGGGAATCGAACCCGGACCCTGGTGGTGTGAGGCGAACGTGCTAACCACTACGCCACCGTGTCCCATTCGGTAACACTAATGATTAGTAATTATAAATGATTTTATGGTGGAGTTTATTATTTTACATCCGTGTAAAGAAAGGATGTTGTTGTTTATAAATATATGTTGAACTGAAGGTACACCTCTTTTATATTCATTTATTTATTTATTTACAAACAAATTCACAATGCATTAATCACACATTTATAAAATGACATATGATTTATTAAATGATTAGGAAATCTGCTGTGTTGCTCTGGATGGAACCGGACCGGAATGTGGTTATAAGTGTTTATAAGGCAGTTAAAGGGACAGGGGGCGGAGCAAAAACATGACCAAACCCAAAACAAAGAAAGGTGACAAAATAAACAGAAGCGCATGGAAAAGAAATAAATCAGAGTCAGTGATCGTGGCTTTGTGAATATTCGTTCCTTAAATCAATTAATAGTTTTAGTTTATATAAAACAATATAATGTTCATGTAAAATCCCAGAACAAATGTTTTTTTTTAATTCCAGATGTTTCTGAGCTGGTTGATATGATCAGATGCTTCATTTGCAAAAAACCAAACAAACAAACAAACAAACAAACTATAAAAAAACAAAACAAAACAAAAACAAAGCCGTGTTTAAGTGTTGGGTACAGTTGTGAGTGCAGCTCTGCCCCCTAGTGCATACAGAGTGTAATGGCAGGACCTGAAGATGACGTGCAGAAATCAAGGATCTTTTATTAAAACACATTTCATGGCTTATTTGTATTTTATTTCTTTTTATAGAACACATCTGTATAATCCTCTCCTGACTGAACATCTGTCCACGATGGCCAGTGAAGATCCGGATACAAACGCGGCGCTCCAGGAATCCGGAGAACCCACTTTAAAGAAAGCAGCTAAAAAAGCACAAAAACAACTCGACCAATTCTTTAATATCTCACTGCACATCGCCGTGACCGGAGAGTCGGGCACGGGAAAGTCATCCTTCATCAACGCCATCAGAGAGCTGGACCATGATGACGAAGGTGCAGCTAAAACCGGAGTGACTGAAACCACCACCGAACCGATGGCGTACGAACATCCCACCATGCCCAACGTGACCCTGTGGGACCTGCCGGGAATCGGAACCCCGAAGTTCCGGGCTCGGAGATACCTTAAAAACATGCAGTTCCACAGGTACGATTTCTTCATCATCATCTCGTCCGAAAGATTCAAAGAGAACGACATCATGCTGGCGAAAGAGATCAAAAAGAGGAAGAAGCTCTTTTACTTTGTGAGGTCGAAGATAGACAACGATCTGAGAGCGGAGGAAACGAGAAAAACCTTCGACCAGGACGAAACTCTCTCACGGATCAAAAGGAACTGCCTGGAGAACCTGCTGGAGATCCCAAATCCCAAAGTTTTCCTCATTTCGTCTGCGGATATTAAAGCCTTTGATTTTGAAAAGCTGGTTGAAACTCTGATGTGTGATCTCCCTCAGCATAAACAGCTGGCTCTGCTGCAGTCGCTGCCCATCACATCTGGAGCTATCCTGAAGAAGAAGGTGAGGATGTTTGAGAAGGTGGCGTGGGCTGCAGCCCTTTGCTCGGGAGTCATCGCAGCAGCTCCGGTTCCCGGGCTCTCGGTCGCCTGTGACTTCGGCATTCTTGTGGCGTTCTTTACCAGGTGCTTCTTCTCTTTTGGACTCGACAATAAATCGCTCAGCAGACTGTCGGAACGTGTGAACAAGCCACAGCTGGAATCGTCCATCAAATCCCCCCTGGTGGTGGCGCTGGCGGCCAAATCCACGGCCAGACTGTCGGTGTCGGCCGTAGCCGGAGGAGCGCTCCTGGAATACCTGTGCAGTCTGGTGCCTGGTGTAGGAAACGCAGCAGCAGCGGGAATATCGTTTGTTTGTACATTAACGCTTCTGAAGAATGGACTGAATGAGCTGGAAAATGCAGCAATGACAGTGCTGAAGGAGGCGGGGCTACAGTGACCAGGTAACACTCACCTGGAACACATCAAGGACATTATCAAGAAGATAAAAGTGCACAGAGTGATCTATCCATCTATCCATCCATCCATCCATCTATCTATCTATCTATCTATCTATCTATCTATCTATCTATCTATCTATCTATCTATCTATCTATCTATCTATCTATCTATCTATCTATCTATCTATCTATCTATCTATCTATCTATCTATCTATCTATCTATCTATCTATCTATCTATCCATCCATCCATCCATCCATCCATACATCTATCTATCTATCTATCTATCTATCTATCTATCTATCTGTCTGTCTGTCTGTCTGTCTGTCTGTCTGTCTGTCTGTCTGTCTGTCTGTCTGTCTATCTATCTATCTATCTATCTATCTATCTATCTATCTATCTATCTATCTATCCATCTATCCATCTATCCATCTGTCTGTCCATCTATCTATCTATCTATCTATCTATCTATCTATCTATCTATCTATCTATCTATCTATCTATCTCTGCGGATCTATCTATCTATATATCTATCTATCTATTTATCTATCTATCTATCTATCTATCTATCTATCTATTTATCTATCTGTCCGTCTGTCGGAATATCTATCTATCTATCTATCTATCTATCTATCTATCTATCTATCTATCTATCTATCTATCTATCATTTATATCTTTATATATATATATATATATATATATATATATATATATATATATATATATATATATATATATATATATATATATATATATATATATATATATATATTTCAGATCAGTTTAATGCTGTGTGACTTTTCATGTGAACTCAAATCCAACATATAATATACATTTATAATGTTTATATTAACACTATACACTATACAATAATTAACACTATACACTAATTATGTTCCATCCTCATGGTTCTTGTGTTCAGTGTTGGGAATGTTACTTAGGAAATGTATTTTGGGTCACTTTTGGATTACTTTCATTTGTCCACTAGGGAGCACAAGAAAAAAAGAAAAAATGAAATCTGCAGTAGATTGTCATCATTCATTCATTCATTCATTCATTCATTCATTCATCTTCTAGCGCTTTATCCGATCTTCCCTCGGGTCACGGGGAGTCTGTGTCTATCTCAGGCGTCTATGGGCATTAAGGCAGGATACACCCTGGATGGAATGCCAACCCATTCAGGACACACACACACACTCACATTCATACACTAGGGACAATTTTCCAAGGTGCCAATCAATCTACCGTGCATATTTTTGGACCGGGGGAGGAAACCGGAGAACCCGGAGAAAATCCCCCTGAGACACGGGGAGAACATGCACAAACTCCACACACACATGGCCGAGACGGGAATCGGGAACCACAATGCCATGCTGAATATCATTTATTATCATTATACGTTTTTTAGTATTTTTTATATATACATTTATTAAATTTTTTAAGACTATTTTGTAGGAGTCTGATGAATAGTAGTATTCTCCCACAATCCGCACATGTATGAATTTACCGGTGTGCCAGTCTCTAATCCAGTGTTTCTGAGCTCTTTTCTCATTCGACCCGCGTGGGAGACGCATGTTCATGTGACACGTCTGAGATCTGAGCAGTGATTTCCAAAAACGCTGATAATCCACAAATCAGTGATCTTTATACAGTGATCTCACTTCCCCAGTCTTTACTTTTCTGTTTACCCTGTTTACCTTCTGTTTTACACCCTGTTTTACCCCAGTTCTGCTCCGTGTTTTACCCCCTTTATACCTTCTGTTTTACCCTGTTTACCTTCTGTTTTACCCGCTGTTTACCTTCAGCTTTACCCGTTTTACCCTGTTTACACCCTGTTTACCTTCTGTTTTACCCTGTTTACCTTCTGTTTTACCCTGTTTACTTTACCCGCTGTTTACCTTCTGTTTTACACCCTGTTTTACCCCAGTTCTGCTCCTTGTTTTACCCCCTTTATACCTTCTGTTTTACAATTTATACCTTCTGTTTTACCCTGTTTACCTTCTGTTTTACCCTGTTTACCTTCTGTTTTACCCCCTGTTTACCTTCTGTTTTACCCCATGTTTACCTTCTGTTTTACCCCATGTTTACCTTCTGTTTTACCCTGTTTACCTTCTGTTTTACCCCATGTTTACCTTCTGTTTTACCCCATGTTTACCTTCTGTTTTACCCTGTTTACCTTCTGTTTTACCCCATATTTACCTTCTGTTTTACCCCATGTTTACCTTCTGTTTTACCCCCCGTTTTAATCCTCACCTGCTCAGGGTAGAAATGATCACTCTGGATAAGAATATCCACCAAACACCATAAATTTACCCTCTGTTTTTTTATGCTATAAATTGTATAATTCAAACATTAATTAATTAATTAAACAAATAAATAAAAACATTCTCAGATGCATTTCATAAGTTTACAGAAGATTATGACATTACATCTTATAATGCTACAGTAATAACATTAGTGATAAACTTAGCAAATCATGTATAATGATAAAAAAAAAAAATATATATATATATATATATATATATCTATATATATATATCATATAATATTATATTATGAAAGTGATACAAAAAGATTAATAATAACAATAATAGTACCATAGTAATAAAGAATGAAGGAATAAATCATGAAGATAAATAATGAATTTATATAAAAATAATAATAATAATAATGTAATATGTAATGTAATAAATATAATAATGGATGATACATTTCTTTTCTACTACAAAAATTCTCTTTTACAGCGTTATTAATAATCCAGTGCACATGTGTAACACATCCCAGTGCGGCACCTTCTTCTGTCCATCATTCCTTCTCCAACTTCTCCTGGGCTTGACTGCAGTGAAGATCAACTTTAATTAATCCCTAAAATAAGCAACATTATTTTGTGTTAATTTTTATTAATTTAATGAAATATATATATATATATATATATATATATATATATATATATATATATATATATATCATTAATTCATCATTCATCTTCTAGCACTTTATCCGATCTTCCCTCGGGTCACGGGGAGTCCTGTGCCTATCTCAGGCGTCTATGGGCATTAAGGCAGGATACACCCTGGATGGAATGCCAACCCATCGCAGGGCACACACACACACACACACACATTCATACACTAGGGACAATTTTTCCAAGGTGCCAATCAACCTACCATGCATGTTTTTGGACCGGGGGGGGGGAAACCGGAGAACCCGGAGAAAAACCCCCTGAGACACGGGGAGAACATGCACAAACTCCACACACACATGGCCGAGACGGGAATCGAACCCCAGACCCTGGTGGTGTGTGAGGCGAACGTGTTAACCACTAAACCTCCGTGTCCCATATATATATATATATATATATATATATATATATATATATATATATATATTATATATATATATATATATATATATATATATATATATATATATATATATATATATAATGTGTGTGTACAGAGTCAGTGTGTATGTGTCAGGGTGTCAGGTTATTGTTCAGGTCAGTGAGGAACCATCACTTACAGGATCTGTTTATAGCAGATGAAGTTTGTTTTCTTCTTGCAGTCGCTGTTCTTCAGAACGTAATATTTGGCTTTTAGAGCTCCACACGTGAAAGGTGGTGCAGGACACGACAGCATGAAGGTGGAATTTGCCAGGCTCATTGTGGTCTGGTCCACCCAGTACCACCATCCATCCAGGAAGCGCAGACTGGTCCAGAAGCTGGTGGTCTGTGTGTCATTGATCTGTCTACTGACTTCATGATGATCTCTAGGTGTCACCACGCTGACCAGGTCTGTGTAGTTGATTTTACAGTAACTCAGAGCTTCTTCCCAGTTCTTCATCTCGTTCACCACGATCAGCTTTATCTTCCAGGTGTAGCAGATGAAGCTCAGGAGACGTGTACAGTTATCACTACGCCACTTATCACTGATGTAAACACAGTTCTCTTCATTGTTGTCCTTTGGTTCAGAAGAATCCCATAGTTGGAAACGGGCTGGACTTTGATCAGACCACTGAAAGGGCGAGTTCTGATCGTTCCTGCTGAGTCCAATCCAACATCCATCAGAACAATCCGAGTCTTTATCGTCATTACAGTCATCTTGTTCACGCTGGTTTTCTGTGGTCGACAGATCCACATAATTCTTCCTACAGTACTCCTGAGCAGCGTTCCACTTCATCTGTATGTTCACGTGAACGTATTTTCTCCAGGATAAAGCAGAAGCTCGTCCACACAGAGCATGCAGGAAGAGGACGAAGAGAACAACCTTCATCTTCATCTCCTACACTCTTGTCTGAAGACCATAGACTTCACTTCACTGCAGATATATGCACAGTGTTCTGACAAAACAATACCCAATGGAAATTGCATGCAAATGACATGTAAATGAAAAAAATACATCATTAAGACTTATTTTCATCCGACAAACTTCTCAAGTCCACTGTTTTACCTCTGATAATACTGAGAATGTGCAAAACAACGTCACACACATATATATGTGGAATATATTCTTTTATACAGTAGATGTTCTACCGGGGGACACGGTGGTTTAGTGGTTAGCACGTTCGCCTCCAGGGTCCGGGTTCGATTCCCGTCTCGGCCATGTGTGTGTGGAGTTTGTGCATGTTCTCCCCGTGTCTCAGGGGGTTTTTCTCCGGGTTCTCCGGTTTCCTTCCCCGGTCCAAAAACATACACGGTAGGTTGATTGGCACCTTGGAAAATTGTCCCTAGTGTATGAATGTGTGTGTGAATGTGTGTGTGTGTGAATGTGTGTGTGTGTGTGTGTGTGTGTGTGTGTGTGTGTGTGTGTGTGTGTGTGTGTGTGTGTGTGTGTGTGTGTGTGTGTCCTGCGATGGGTTGGCATTCCATCCAGGGTGTATCCTGCCTTAATGCCCATAGACGCCTGAGATAGGCACAGACTCCCCGTGACCCGAGGGAAGATAAAGCAGTAAAAGATGAATGAATGAACAAATGAATGAATGAATGTTCTACCAGGCTGTGATGATTAGTGAATACTTCTTCATGGATTCTCTTCAGACTACAATGAAAATAACTGTTTAGCTTCAATGGATAATGAAATATCCTCAGCATGGCTGAAATTGCACAGTTTTACACCAGTAGACTTTCTGAGGCCCTGGAGGTTACTCTCAGTCAGAAAGCATGGGTAAATGACGACTGGATCCTAACGTTTCAGACATGATGCCCCTGGAGGTCAGAACATGAACTACACCTCATCCATACTCACCCTTATCACTGTCCTAAACCCCCCCCCCCCCGCTGCACTTTCTCTACACCACCGTCTACACTAGCATGAATTAGACATGTCGGTGATGTGTACTGATGGTACAGTGGAGAGAGTTCTCATCATTAACAACAAAAACATGAAGGTCATGGAAATCACTGTACGGTATCACCTTCAGAAATCTCCATCTCCTCCACAAACGCAGGTTAAATCCGAATGATGTAAAGAAGTGTTGATGCGTGAAGATGATCCAGAAACACCTCCATCTTCTCTGGAACCAAAGACTCATTTCACATCTACTGAGGGAAAGTGTTGTGTTTGTGTGTGGACACCATGGACACCACGTCCTCCAGAATAAAGAGGAGAGGGAACATTTGGCTTGTTCTCAGTGACTGAAAGCTGCATCTCTGATGGTTGTAGGAGAACATTAGTACATGTGGAATGAGCAGCTCAAGTTCCATCAACGCTGAAGGTCCAGAAAAGGTGTTTTTATGAGGGAAGATGTTGTAGACGTGAGGTTGACGATGAGAACTGCATCTGTTATAACAGCATGACGTTGGTAGTAGAAGAACTGATCTGAGTGCAGTTTCACCATTTCACAACAAAGGAAACACACCACTGTACAATCCTGTAACACACACATACAGGAGAACATTCCTTTCCTAAACCTTCAGCACCTGATCTCCTCACTTTATGTGAGTTTGGCTCCAAAGGGCATAAGATCAAATCCCAGCCTGACCAATCTGCCACTCCTGGGCCCCTGAGTGAGGCCCTTATCCACCAAAGTGCTTGGTGTATGAATGAGATCGAGGAAAGTCACTCAGAATAAGGAAGTCTGTTTACCGAGTTCGTCAGGAAAATAAAATCAGGGGAGTTGTTTTGGAGCTTCTTTGGTTATCAGCTGAACAGGAACGGTGTTTAAACTGAACTGAGGTCAGTCTCGTTTACATCCTGCTTAGTGCGAGACGTGCATTTTCCTAATAAATGGAGAGGAACAAGGAGTGAACCTGCTCGAGGTTCAGAGACTCAGTTATGGACCTTAGAGCTTCAGTCATGTTCTACCAGAGCTCACCTCTTACAACACACACACACACACAAATACACACACACATACACACACAAATACACACACACATACACACACACACACACACATACACACAAATACACACACACACACACATACACACATACACACACACACACACATACACACATACACACACATAGGTTCAAACCCAACAACCACCAAGCTGCCACTAGTGGGCCCTTGAGCAAGGCCCTTAACACTCAATTGTGCAGTTGTAAGTCACTCTGGATAAGGGCGTCTGCCAAATACTGTAAATGTAAAGCTCAGAAAAGAAGGAGGTAAAGCGATAAAACTCCACTCATTCATTCATTCATTCATCTTCTAGCGCTTTATCCGATCTTCCCTCGGGTCACAGGGAGTCTGTGTCTATCTCAGGCGTCTATGGGCATTAAGGCAGGATACACCCTGGATGGTATGCCAACCCATCACACACACACACACACACACACATTCATACACCAGGGACAATTTTCCAAGGTGCCAATCAACCTACCGTGCATGTTTTTGGACCGGGGAGGAAACCGGAGAACCCGGAGAAAAACCCCCGGAGACACGGGGAGAACATGTACAAACTCCACACACACACATGGCCGAGACGGGAATCGAACCCCAACCCTGGTGGTGTGAGGCGAACGTGCTAAACACTAATCCACCGTGCTCCTCTGTATTCATCAATTAATGCAAAATAAAACAACATTTTATAGATCCTGATGAACGTGTGCTGGGAACGTCTCGGTTATTAAACTGGAAATGATTTTCGTTAGATTTGTACAGTAAAGATTTCCTGATTGTTGTATTAATGAGGAGAGAAACAGAATGAAATGAGTGTTTAAAGGACGAGTTTGGTGACAGTTCTTTATTTATGTACTTTATTTGGAGTGAGAGAACTTCTGACGAGTCTCTCTGCAGCGTCTCTTGCAGATGTTGCAGTCCAGCTGTTTGTTTACGAGTGAAATGATTGCAGCTGAATGTAAATCTATTTTGTACAGTGATGTAAACAAATGACGAATGCAAACTTCATGCAAATGAAACACGAAGAACATTTCTTTTAGGTTTTGTCCTGAATTCCGTCTGCATGTGGACTTTGTTATGAGAGGGATAAACACGCTGGATCTTGTTTACACAAACATCCCCGGCGGGCCCCGTCCCCACATCGGGTACTCGGACCACGTCTATGTTCATTGCAGCATGCAGTGTAAAATACATATTAAATAATCATTTTATTAAAGGGAGAGATTTTGAGAGAGATTTATGTAATTATAACATGTTAGTTTAGAAACATGAAAAGTATCCATTTATGTTACATTGAAATTTAATCGATTTATCGCGATTAAATATTTGTAACGATTGATAGCCATAATAATGATATTTATGTGTGAATATAATTTTATTTATTAACTTTAGCACATTTTTAGCACAAGTATCTGTAATAAAGTTCAGTACTATTTTATTCATTCATTCATTCATTCATCGTCTATGGGCATTAAGACAGGATACACCCTGGATGGAATGCCAACACATCACACACACACACACACACTCACACATTCATACACTAGGGACAATTTTCCAAGGTGCCAATCAACCTACCGTGCATGTTTTTGGACCGGGGGAGGAAACCGGAGAACCCGGAGAAAAACCCCCTGAGGCACGGGGAGAACATGCACAAACTCCACACACACATGGCCGAGACGGGAATCGAACCCGGACCCTGGAGGTGTGAGGCGAACATGTTAAACAATAAACCACCGTGCCCCAATGAATATTTTATATGAAGTGTTTTTATTTTTATAAGGTGTGCATTTTAAAAACTCAACAATCAATAATCAGCGATCTAAACTCAATATCAGCAAAAATAATAAAAACAACCTCTAAAATATACACTAGTGTGAATTTCACATTTCTCAAACATGTTCATGATTATAATCGATACTATAAAGAAGTGTTTTTTCCCCTTAAACTATAAGAATTCAAAGGAAAAATAACCAAATAACCAAAATGCACAAAGAAACCACTCGTTATTTATTCTTATACAGAAACGAATAAAATCCACATCTGACTGCAGTCTATTCCCAGTGCTTTGTGTCCTCCTAAACATCTTCAGTTAATTACAGCAGAATAAAATACATCACAATAAAAACACTACAGAATGACAGAAGGGTGCCGGGAAATTTCATACAAAACCATAAACATCACACAAACACACCTTCAATTAGACTTAATGATAAATAAACATGTGGCTTTTTTCATAAATCTTTCGTTTGATCTTAAATCTCTCATTAATAATCAATGAAGGTTTAAAATGTGATCTTTATATAAAAATAATAATCACATGAGCAGAAATAAAACTAGCAGTGAATGAAAGTGTTTAATAGAAGGCACTCTGTAAAGTCTTCCGTTGTAATGCATCACTTTCTCCTCACGGCTCGTCCCTGAGATTTAATAACCTACACTTTATAGTGTTTTCAGGAAATGTGTTCCTAAAGGAAAGTGTTTCTTGATCACTGTAATGCAGTTTGGAGTCGCAGACAGAGGGAGTGTTCTCTACACAAATACTGCCGCTGCTTTTATATTGATTATTTGATTAAAATGTTCAGTAAAAGTGATCCTTGTGGAGAGCAGTGGAATCTCACGGGATCTGCTGAAACGTTAACGCGATGATCACCGAATCCATCAACAGGAAAACTCGATGTTAAAGCAGAAAATAAACAACATGTAATACAGGAGGATCGTCATACCTGCATCAAAGAGGCTTCCAAACCTGAGCGTCCTCAGCATGTGTGTCCTCCAAATCAGTCTT
>JACRUU010000004.1:24323397-24344679 GCA_030449085.1 Kryptopterus vitreolus | reverse complement strand
GGATCTTCATGCGTGTCATTTGCAGCTGCTGCTAGTACAGTACGACCTGGAGATCACAAACAAACATCACTGAGGGGGCAGAAATACCATCCACATTTCATCTAGTGTACATTCAAAACCTATAAACCTACATTTATATCACCGGTACAACATATATCACCTGTACAACATTTATATCACCTTTACAACATTTATATCACCTGTACAACATACATATCACCTGTACAACATATATATCACCTTTACAACATTTATATCACCTGTACAACATACATATCACCTGTACAACATATATATCACCTGTTACAACATTTATATCACCTGTACAACATACATATCACCTGTACAACATATATATCACCTTTACAACATTTATATCACCTGTACAACATACATATCACCTGTACAACATATATATCACCTTTACAACATTTATATCACCTGTACAACATACATATCACCTGTACAACATATATATCACCTTTACAACATTTATATCACCTGTACAACATACATATCACCTGTACAACATATATATCACCTTTACAACATTTATATCACCTGTACAACATACATATCACCTGTACAACATATATATCACCTTTACAACATTTATATCACCTGTACAACATATATATCACCTGTACAACATATATATCACCTGTACAACATTTATACCACCTGTACAACATTTATATCACCTGTACAAAATATATATATCACCTGTACAACATTTATATCACCTGTACAACATATATATCACCTGTACAACATATACACCTGTACAACATTTATATCACCTGTACAACATATATATCACCTGTACAACATATATATCACCTGTACAACATTTATATCACCTGTACAACATATATATCACCTGTACAACATTTATACACCTGTACAACATATATATCACCTGTACAACATATATATCACCTGTACAACATTTATATCACCTGTACAACATACATATCACCTGTACAACATATATATCACCTTTACAACATTTATACCACCTGTACAACATATATATCACCTGTACAACATTTATATCACCTGTACAACATATATATCACCTGTACAACATTTATATCACCTGTACAACATATATATCACCTGTACAACATATATATCACCTGTACAACATTTATACCACCTGTACAACATATATATCACCTGTACAACATATATATCACCTGTACAACACACCTCATATATCACCCTGTACAACATATATATCATTTATACAACATGTACATCACCTGTACAACATTTATATCACCTGTACAAAATATATATCCCCCGTACAGCATTTATATCACCTTTACAACATTTATATCACCTGTACAACATATATATCACCTTTACAACATTTATATCACCTGTACAACACCTGTACAACATATCACCACCTATATACAACAAAGTTATATCACCTGTACAACATATATATCACCTTTACAACATTTATATCACCTGTACAACATTTATATCACCTGTACAACATTTATGTCACCTATACCTCACAATATCACCTATATATCACCCGTACCTTTGTTACTTCAGAATCTGACCTTACCTGTACCACCTGTACATCAGCACCTTGTTTATCTGTACCATGCGTATCTCAGACAGTGTTTTATACTATGATATATTTGTGCTTGGGGTTTGAATAGTGCAGGTTCCTTACTTCTGCTAGGTCTCGCTCTTGTTCTTGTGCGTAATCCCGGGACTCCACTCATCTCAGTGCTGCCACCTCGCTGGCTTCTCTTCAGCACTGCTGTCATGTTTTCATGATCTGCTGCATCTTCCTCATGGTTCAGTCCCTGCCCTTGGTTTTTTCTTACAGCCGGGACACTACTGCTGCAGATGTTTCCCGCTTCATGACCTCTCTGTAGAAATAAGCAGAAGGCAGAAGAGTGACGCTCATGAACTCAATCACGTGTCACGTGAGGTAACAACGGGATTCCACATGTAATCAAACTCAAAAACATGCACCAGATCATGTGACACCTGGAGTTTAAAATGTTAATTATAAGCATTAAATCCATCAAATCCACACATGTTATGCAGATCAGATTTCATTAGAAGCAGTTACATCAGACACCAAACCATTTATCCACATTTATCAGTTAATTAGTGAGTAAAGTATTAATAACACATCACTGTGTGGGATACATTACTGTTACATCACTATTACATCACTAACATGTCACTATTACATCACACATACATCACACATGCAGACAGAGACATATACACACTGCCATACCACAGTCTCTTCTTCTTCATCAGTCTACAGACACGGCAAAGACAAACAGGAACAAAGAACTGAATCACACACATCCTGAATACTGACATCATTACACAGTTCTGATTGGTTCAGGCTGAAATATCACCACATGACTTTATCTGCTTTATAATTTAATACATACATTTCAATATTCAACTATTCAATAATAAACTTTAACTTTATTATAAACTTTATAGTTTTATTCTAAACTTTACTCTAAACATTATAGCTTTATTCTAAACTCTATAACTTTATTCTAAACTTAACTATAAACTTTTTAACTTTATTCTAAACTTCATAATTTTATTCTAAACTTTACTATACATTTAAGAACTTTATTCGAAACTTTATTCGAGACTTTATAACTTTACTATAAACTTTATAGCTTTATTCTAATCTTTATAACTTTATTATAGATTTTACAATAAACATTATAACTCTATTCTAAACCTCATAACTTTTCTAAACTTTACTACAAACTTTATAGAGATATTCTAATCTTTATAACTTTATTATGAATTTTATAGTAAACATTGTAAAATTCTAAACTATTCTAAACTTCATAACTTTATTCTAAACTTTATAATTCTATTATAAAGTTTACTATAAACTTTACAACTCCATTGGAGTTAAGAGCAGGGAGTTTTTCCTCGTCACCGTCGCTTCGGCTCAACAAGAAACAATTAGTGGTAAACTGATTTTCACTTTTCACACATGAGTATTATATAAAGCTGCATTGAGACGATGACAAAATGTAAAAAGCGCTTTATAAATAAAATTTAATTGAACTGAATTCTAAACTTTATTATAAACTATATTTCTAGTTTAAGTTTACTCTTAATATTATACATTCATTCATTCATTCATCTTTCCTCGGGTCACGGGGAGCCTGTGCCTATCTCAGGCGTCTATGGGCATTAAGGCAGGATACACCCTGAATGGAATGCCAACCCATCACAGGGCACACACACATTCACACACACATTCACACACTAGGGACAATTTTCCAAGGTGCCAATCAACCTACCGTGCATGTTTTTGGACCGGGGTGGATGAAACCGGAGAACCCGGAGAAAAACCCCCTGAGGCACGGGGAGAACATGCACAAACTCCACACACACACATAACCGAGACGGGAATCGAACCCGGATCCTGGCGGTGTGAGGCGAACGTGCTAACCACTACGCCACCGTGCCCCGAGCAATATTATACAGTTAATATTTATTCTAAACTTTATAAATGTATAATAAAATGTATAATATTAAGAGTAAACTTAAACTAGAAATATAGTTTATAATAAAGTTCTATTCTGTTTTACTATAAACTTTCTAACTTTATTCTAAACTATACTCTAAACGTTAAACCTATAAACTTTATAATTCTTTAATTCAGTACAATCTTTTGCGCTTGAAAATGAAGATTTCAGAATGTACTAATAAAAGAGGTGATGTCATGTGAGGACATTTGTAACTCAAGCCCAAGTCATGTGACTCAAGTCCATAATCTCAATAGTTGTAGCGACGACCGACATTAAATGTTTTTATCCAATACGCCAAAAATTCAAATGAAGGTTAGATAAGGTCACTCACCGTAGCGTTGATGTCCATGATCATCTTCCCCCGTGTCCTGTTCCTCTCACGATGATCCGCTCGTTTCTGTTTTTGCTGGAGGATTCTCTCTCTTGTGGTTCGGTACTCCAGCGCAAATTCACTAATGATTTTACAGAAACGATGAACGCTCATCTCACGAACTCCAGACATCGACTGTCCAAGAAACAGCAGGAACACTTGAAACCTGGAGGAAAAAATTATGGCGTTGGAAATCATCACATGGACATCATCACATGTCCAAGTCCAAGACTGAAGTTTATCTGTAACAGTAATTTAAGATTAGACACAGTCAAGTCAAGGGGGTTTTTACTGTCATTTCAACTATATATATATATATATATATATATATATAGCTATATATATACTATATATATATATATATATATATATATATATAGATATATATATATATATATAATATATATATATAGTATCTATATATATATATCTATATACTAACTTATCTTATATATATATATATATATTTCTATATATATATATATATATATATATATATATACTATCTACGGGACAAGGTGGTTTAGTGGTTAGCACGTTCTCGCCTCACACCACCGCCAGGGTCCGGGTTCGATTCCCGTCTCGGCCATGTGTGTGTGGAGTTGTGTGCATGTTCTCCCCGTGTTCCTCAGGGGGTTTTTCTCCGGGTTCTCCGGTTTCCTCCCCCGGTCCAAAAACATGCACGGTAGGTTGATTGGCACCTTGGAAAATTGTCCCTAGTGTATGAATGTGTGTGTGAATGTGAGTGTGAATGTGTGTGTGTGTGTGTGTGTGTGTGTGTGTGCTGCAATGGGTTTGGCATTCCATCCAGGGTGTATCCTGCATTAATGCCCATAGACGCCTGAGATAGACACAATACATGTACTGATACATGTACTGGATTGTGTAATGAAATGTGTATAAGTGTGTGTTACCGGTTGATAATGCGTCGATGTACAGTCTTCAGTATAATGATCCTTCCCGCACAGTCCTTCAGGAAATCCGTCAACTTCTGCTTGAGTGCTGCTTTCATTTCGTGTTTGGCGATCAACTTCAGATTTTCCCACGATGCCTTGCAGCGGCGTTCCATCTGTGCCAGATTCTCCTGCAGCAAGTCAAAGTCTACCTGGAGAGGAATTGATACCTTCAGTGCATTCTTCAGCAACAGCAGTGGAAATGCATTGGATGCACAAACTGAATATTGTTTAAAATGTAAATAAAAACAAAATGTCTCATAAACCATATATTATATTCACCGAACACAGAAAACATATCCAGATAAAATTACACCAGATAAAATGTTAATTATTGTTATTGCACAGTTCCAATATTAAACCTAATATTTAAATGGAGAATTTTGATCATATTAAGGAAATGATATAAATGCTGCAACACATTTATTTATTCATTCATTCATTCATCTTCTAGTGCTTTATCCGATCTTCCCTCGGGTCACGGGGAGTCTGTGTCTATCTCAGGCGTCTATGGGCATTAAGGCAGGATACACCCTGGATGGAATGCCAACCCATCACATTCACACACACACACACACACACACACATTCATACACTAGGGACAATTTTACCAGGTGCCAATCAACCTACCGTGCATGTTTTTGGACCGGGGGAGGAAACCGGAGAACCCGGAGAAAAACCCCCTGAGACACGGGGAGAACATGCACAAACTCCACACACACATGGCCGAGACGGGAATCGAACCCGGACCCTGGCGGTGTGAGGCGAACATGCTAACCACTAAACCACCGGCAGCACGTTTATGTCTTTCACAATTTCAAAACATGTTCATCATGAAATAAAAAACACAACAAAGGAAACCCAGAACTGTTACGCAGTTAGAAACCTGTACCACACACTCATATGGGGGAACATTCCTCTCCAGAAGTCTCAAAAGCTGCCGAGTGCAGCAGATTGAAGCTTGTAGTGAAGGTTTTGTATGTGTGTGTGTGTGTGTGTGTGTGTGTGTGTACCTTAGAAGAGCGTGTAATAGCGCCAATCTCTGAGTAAAGGTCTGTGCTGTCAGTCGAGTTTTCCACCACAGCAGAGCAGGCATGGTGCAGCAGAGACTGTTTATGGACCGTGTCCTTCACCTCTGGAACCTTCTCTAGGTAACTCAGATCGAAACCTTTAACCTACACACACACACACACACACACACATATACACACACACACCTGGTGACCAACAAACCAAGATGGAGGTCATAAAGATGAACACATTATTCCTCACTCACTTGAGATCCGTTGAGAAAGTTGCCGATACCGAGCAAGGCGGAGAGGATGTAGCGGAATGTCTTATTCTTCTCAAGCTGCTCCATGCCCTCCTTTAGATCTTGTAATGGCTCTGCCACTTCCTGCCAAACAGGAAATACAGCGATGTTAACCACCAAGCACCAAGACCCTTAAAGCCGTCGCTAAGAGACACACAAACCTTCTCGATGGTGTCGTAGTCCATTTTGAAGGCCCACAGCTGGAGACGAGCAGAGAGTTCGCTGATAGAGGAGAGCGTTAATAAGAACGACTCTGCACTGCCCAAAGGAACATCTGGATTCAGCATATGAGCTTCCTGAATCCTCTGCTTCTCCTCTTCAGTGGGAACCATCGTCAGGAGCTTCTACATGAGCGACACCGAGCAGTGATGGTGAGTGTAAAAGCAAAGACTGTCAAAGACTCATCATACTGTAGATGCAACCCAGTGTTTACCTCAATGCCTTCTTTATTCAGCGCGTATTCATCAAAGTTAAGGATGGCGGATTTGATGGTTCGTGGTGGAGGAAGCACGGTCAGGCCGATGTTAATGGCGTTACTGCGCTTGGAATCCAGGACGATGATCTCCTGCCTTTTACCTTCTACTGCAGTTTTCTAACAAGCAATGGGAATGTGAATGTTATAAATAACGTGTTATGTAGTGAACAACAACAAGCTTATAATCATAACACACTATTACAAATTAAACACACACACACACACACACAACCTACACCCTCAAACCCCAACAGGTCCCATTCAACTCCAATCAGTACACATCAAACATTCTGCAAAAACACACAGTGACACAGTAACACAGTAACAAAGTAATACAGTAATACAGTAACACAGTAACATGTGTGGATGGGTGGATGTGTGGATGGGTGGATGTGTGGATGGGTGGGTGGATGTGTGGATGTGTGGATGTGTGGATGGGTGGATGTGTGGATGTGTGGATGGGTGGATGTGTGGATGGATGGATGTGTGCATGTGTGGATGGGTGTGTGGCATGGATGGATGGATGGATGGTGTGATGTGTGGATGTGGTGGATGTGTGGATGGATGGATGTGGGTGGGTGATGGGTGGATGTGTGGATGGAGGATGTGGTGGATGGGTGGATGTGTGGGATGGATGGATGGGTGGATGTGTGGATGGGTGGATGTGTGGGTGGATGGATGTGTGATGGATGGATGTGTGGATGGGTGGATGCGGATGGGTGGATGTGGTGGATGTGTGGATGGATGTGTGGATGGATGTGTGGATGATGGATGGTGGATGGATGTGATGGATGTGTGGATGGATGGATGTGTGGATGGGTGGATGTGTGGATGGATGGGTGGATGGGTGGATGGGTGGATGGGTGGATGTGGATGGATGTGTGGATGGGTGGATGTGTGGATGGGTGGATGTGTGGATGGTGGATGGATGTGATGTGTGTGGATGGATGATGGGTGGATGTGCGGATGGGTGGATGTGGATTGTGTATGGTGTGGATGTGTGGATGGGTGGTATGATGTGTGTGATGTGTGGATGGTGGATGTGCGGATGGGTGGATGTGGATGGATGTGCGGATGGTGGTGTGTGGATGGGTGGATGTGTGGATGTGTGGATGTGTGGATGGGTGGATGTGGGATGGATGTGTGGATGTGTGGCGGATGTGTGGATGGGTGGTTGTGTGGATGTGGATGGATGGGTGGTTGTGTGGATGGGTGGATGTGGTGGATGGGTGGATGTGTGGATGGGTGGATGTGGGATGGATGTGTGGATGTGGTGGGTGGATGTGTGGATGGGTGGATGTGTGGGTGGATGGATGTGTGGATGGGTGGATGTGCGGATGGGTGGATATGGGGATGTGTGGATGGTGGATGGGTGTGATGGGTGGATGGGGATGGATGTGTGTGTGTGCGGATGGGTGGTGGATGTGTGGGATGTGGGATGTGTGGATGTGTGGATGTGTGGGTGTGTGGATGTGTGGATGTGTGGATGTGTGGATGTGTGGATGTGTGGATGTGTGGATGTGTGGATGTGTGGATGTGTGGATGTGTGGATGTGCGGATGGGTGGATGGATGTGGGGATGTGTGGATGGGTGGATGTGGATGGGATGGGTGATGGGTGGATGTGTGGTGGATGGGTGGATGGTGGGTGGATGGTGGATGGGTGGATGTGTGTGAGGTTGTAGGTGCGGATGGGTGGATGTGGTGGATGGGTGGACTGGGTGGCTGGTGGATGTGTGGATGGTGGGTGTGGATGGGTGGTGGATGTGTGGATGGTGTGCGGATGGGTGGATGTGGATGTGGGATGGGTGTGGGGATGGATGGTGTGGATGTGGTGGTTGTGTGGGTGTGTGTGGGATGGGTGGTGGTGTGTGGTGGCTGGTGCGTCCTGGGTGCTGATGTGGGTTGGCTGTGTGGCTGTGTGATGGATGTGGATGGATGGGTGGATGGGTGTGGATGGGTGGTGGATGTGTGGATGGGTGGATGTGTGGATGGGTGGATGTGTGTGGATGATGGGTGGATGTGTGGATGGATGTGGATGTGGTGGATGTGTGGATGGGTGGATGGGTGGTGTGGATGGGTGGATGTGTGGATGGGTGGATGGTGGATGGGTGGATGTGTGGATGGGTGGATTGTGTGGATGGGTGGATGTGTGGATGGGTGGTTGTGTGGATGGGTGGATGTGTGGATGGGTGGTTGTGTGGATGGGTGGATGTGTGGATGGGTGGTTGTGTGGATGGGTGGATGTGTGGATGGATGTGTGGGGTATGTGGATGGCGGATGGGTGGATGGGGATGGATGGATGGTGGATGTGGATGTGGAATGTGAGGATGGGTGGAACGGATGGGTGGATGTGGGGATGGGTGGATGTGTGGATGTGGGATGGGGTGGGTGGGATGTGTGGATGGGTGGATGGATGGAGTGGATGGGGATGGGTGGATGGGTTGGCGGATGGGTGGGGATGGGTGTGGTGGGTATGTGGTGGTGTTTATGGGTGGATGGGTGTGGTGGGTGGTGGATGGGTGGGATGATGGGCATATGTGGGGTGGATGGGTGGATGTGTATGGATGGGTGGTGGATGTGTGGATGGTGGATGGGGATGGTGGATGTGCGGATGGGTGGATGTGTGGATGGTGATGGGTGGATGGGGATGGATGTGTGGGTGATGGGTGGATGTGCGGATGGGTGGATGTGCGGATGGGTGTGTGTGTGGATGGGTGGATGTGGATGGGTGGATGGTGTGGTGGATGTGTGGATGTGTGGATGGGTGGATGTGTGGATGGGTGGTGGATGTGTGGGTGGATGTGGATGGATGGGTGGATGTGTGGATGGGTGGATGGGTGGATGTGCGGATGGTGGATGTGTGGATGGGTGGATGGTGGATGTGCGGATGGGTGGATGTGTGGATGGGTGGTTGTGTGGATGGGTGGATGTGTGGATGTGGGATGGTGGATGTGTGGATGGGTGGATGTGTGGATGTGTGGATGGTGGATGTGTGGATGGGTGGATGTGCGGATGGGTGGATGTGTGGATGGTGGATGTGTGGATGGGGATGGATGTGCGGATGGGTGGATGTGTGGATGTGTGGATGTGGGATGGGTGGATGTGGATGTGTGGATGTGAGGATGGGTGGATGTGTGGATGGGTGGATGTGTGGATGTGTGGATGGGTGGATGTGCGGATGGGTGGATGTGCATGGGTGGATGTGCGGATGGGTGGATGTGCGGATGGGTGGATATGGGGATGGGTGGATGTGCGGATGGGTGGATGTGTGGATGTGGTGGATGTGTGGATGTGGGATGGGTTGTGTGGATGTGTGGGTGATGTGTGGATGGGTGGATGGGTGGATGGGTGTGATGGGTGGATGGGTGGATGTGTGGATGTGTGGATGGGTGGATGGTGGATGGGTGGATATGGTGGATGGGTGGATGTGCGGATGGATGGGTGGATATGTGGGTGGATGGGTGGATGTGGGATGTGGGGGTGTCGGATGGGTGGATGGATGTGGGATGTGGGATGGGTGGATGTGTGGATGGGTGGGTGTGGATGTGGTGGATGTGTGATGGGTGGATGTGTGGATGGGGATGGATGCATGTGATATGGGCGGATGGGTGGATGTGTGGATGTGATGGATGGGTGGTGTGTGGATGGGTGGATGGGTGTGGGTGGATGGGTGTGGATGTGTGGATGTGCGGATGGGTGGATGTGTGGATGTGTTGGCTTTTGTGGATGTGTGGATGTGGATGTGCGGATGGGTGGATGTGATGTGTGGATGTGTGTGTGGATGGGTGGATGTGTGGATGTGTGGATGTGTGTGTGTGGATGTGGTTGGATGTGCGGCTGGGTGGATGTGTGGATGTGTGGATGTGGTGGATGGGTGGATGGGTGGATGTGTGGATGTGTGGATGGATGTGTGGATGGGTGGATGTGGTGGATGTGGATGGATGTGGATGGATGTGTGGATGTGTGGATGGTGGATGTGTGGATGTGGGATGTGGATGGTGGATGTGTGGATGTGTGGATGGGTGGATGTGTGGATGTGTGGATGTGTGGATGTGTGGATGGGTGGATGTGTGGATGTGTGGATGTGTGATGATGTGTGGATGTGTGGATGGTGGCTGTGTGGCTGTGGATGTGTGGATGTGGATGGGTGGATGTGTGGATGTGTGGATGTGTGGATGTGTGGATGTGTGTGGTGGGATGGGTGGATGGGTGGATGTGTGGAATGTGCGGTATGTGTGATGTGTGGATGGTGGATGTGAGGATGGGAATGTGTGGGATGGATTTGGACATGGGTGGAAGTGTGGATGGATGGGTGGAATGTGTGTCATGTGCCATTTGGTGGATGTGTGGATGGGTGTGTGGATGGGTGGCTGTTACGGATTGTGTATGCACCTGATCTGGCTGGATGTGTGGTTTTTTTCTCTTGGGATGGTGATGTATGGGCGGATGTGTGGATGGATGTGTGGATGTGTGGATGTGCGGATGGGTGGATGTGTGGATGTGCGGATGTGTGGATGTGCTGGATGTGCGGATGTGTATGTGTCAATGGGTGGATGTGCGGATGGGTGGATGTGCAGTGGGTGGATGTGCGGATGGGTGGATGTGCGGATGGGTGGATGTGTGGATGTGCGGATGGGTGGATGTGCAGATGGGTGGATGGTGGATGTGAGGATGTGCGTGTGGATGGGTGGATGTGTGGATGGGTGGATGTGTGGATGGGTGGATGGGTGGATGTGCGGATGTGTGGATGTGTGGATGGGTGGATGTGTGGATGGGTGGATGTGTGTCACCATTAAACTTTTTGCTCCCACCTGGAAATGGAAAGTAGGAAAGTTAGAGAACGTAAAGAAAAGACAGAATGGTCACCTTGGTTGAACTCATTTCTTTGGACTTGCTCTCAAACAGGTTCTCCAGTTTGCTCATGTCCAGTTTCACTGGTTCCAGTTTGGACCAGAAGGACAGATTTCCTCGTCTTATTCCCAGATACCTCCATTCGTCCGGCCGGACCTCGCTCCAGAATAAACGGATCGTCTTCTTCTTCTTCTGGAAGAGCAAGCACTCAGTCTGAGGAGGAGGTGGAGGTGGGGCGCTCCCAGGTCCAGGGGCAGGAGGGGGTGGAGGAGGGTTCATGTTGAAGGGGCATGGAGGAGGTGGAGGTGGGGGAGGAGCCAGAGTTCCTGACACAATCAAACCTCCTGAATCCAGAATGTCCTGATCGTCCTCATCAGCCAGGTCGGTGAAGTCCATGTCCCTGATGCGCAGCTGACGAGGCGTGGCTATGATCTGATCCCACATACTGTCTAATTCGTTTTTAGGGCTGAGAACTGGAGGCTTCTGCTCTTCCTGCGTTTCCATTGGTGGAGAGCTCAGGCCTTTCAGGACGTCTCCGAAACGTTCGGCAAAAGCTCGAACTAATCCACTCCCGGCTTTCATCTCGCCGCTATTCTCCTCGCCGGTATTAGCCCCGCCCACTTCCTGCAACACCTCGCTCTCGTTTTCATGTCTACCAACTTCCTTTTCCATCTCCGCGTCCTCGTCCTCGTCTTCATCACCAGGCTTCATGCTCTGTGAGTACAGCATGTCCATCATGAACAGTTTACTATTGAGGAGATCTCGACACGGATCACTGTTCACACCTGAAATATACAAACAATACATCACTGATACACACCATGTATCATCACTTCTACCTGTCTCTCTCTCTCTCCTCACCTGTGTGTCTCTCTCTCTCCTCACCTGTCTCTCTCACTGATAGACAACATGTATCATCACTTCTACCTCTCTTTCTCCTCACCTGTCTCTCCTCACCTGTGTCTCTCTCTCCTCACCCGTCTCTCTCACTGATAGACACCATGTATCATCACTTCTACCTGTCTCTCTCTCTCTCCTCACCTGTCTCTCACTCTCTCTCTCTCACCTGTCTCTCCTACTGATAGACACCATGTATCATCACTTCTAACTGTCTCTCTCCTCACCTGTCTCTCTCACTGATAGATTCAATTTTAATTTTATTTATAAAGCGCTTTTAACAATTCGTCATAGATACCATGTATCATCACTTCTCTCTCTGTCTCTCTCACTGATAGATACCATGTATCATCACTTCTCTCTCTGTCTCTTTCTCTCTCCTCACCTGTCTCTCTCACTGATAGATACCATGTATCATCACTTCTCTCTCTGTCTATCTCTCCTCACCTGTCTCTCTTTCCAGAGTGCTGCTGGATGATGAGATGCTCGATGCTGAACAGTTGTCTTTCTCATTCACTTCTTCATTCTGTCGTTCTTTATCACTTAAAATTCCGCTGTCTTCCACTTCTACATCCTGACTTCTGTTATCTAGTTCCTCCACCTCCTCTGCAGGTTCCTCCACCTCCTCCTCTGCAGGTTCCTCCACCTCCTCCTCTGCAGGTTCCTCCACCTCCTCCTCTGCAGGTTCCTCCACCTCCTCCTCTGCAGGTTCCTCCACCTCCTCCTCTGCAGGTTCCTCCACCTCCTGTGCAGGTTCCTCCACCTCCTCCTCTACAGGTTCCTCCACCTCCTCTCTGCAGGTTCCTCCACCTCCTCCTCTGCAGGTTCCTCCACCTCCTCCTCTGCAGGTTCTTCTTTTTCAGCTGCCTCTTCTATATGTTCAGTGCTGATCTCCTCCTCCTCTGCAGGATCTTCTTCTTCCTTTTGTTCATGTTGTGAGATGGAGAAAAAGAGCGATTCATTGTCTGTGGAGAAGATGAATAGAAATGGAGAGATTTGGTGAAAGTTGAATTCAGTGGAATGAGATGGTATAAGGAGGAAACCTGGAGAGGAACCAGAATGAGGAACCATCCTCTGATCTCCATTCCAGGTGTGAGAGTGTGAGAGAAACAGCAGGTACCTGGAAGAGATGCCATGTGTGTTTCATGCTGATGTGACTGATAGACATCTGAGAGGTTGTGAGGGTCTGAGCGCGCTCGTTCCTGCTCGTATTCCTCCGCTGCCATTCTTTCTGCTGTTTTAAATCTGAGTGTCAGAAGAAGAGAGATGACGGAAGAAGAGAATGCATTTTTTTACTGGTTAAAATTTCAGCCACCTGAAATCTACGCACTCACCTTTCCTCCCGCGCTAACCGAGCTTCCTCCATGTTTACTGCAAAGTCCCGACTACACACACACACACACACACACACACAACACACACAACATATATATATATATATATATATATATATATATATATATATATATATAATATTATATGTTGAACACACACTCATTATTTGTATTTGTTCTACTAATGAAACCAATGGTGCAACAACTGGAAGGAGGTTCAGGTGTGAATAGTGGATTGTGATTGGCTGGAAGGAGGTTCAGGTGTGAATAGTGGATTGTGATTGGCTGGAAGGAGTTCAGGTGTGAATAGAGGATTGTGATTGGCTGGAAGGAGGTTCAGGTGATATAGTGGATTGTGATTGGCTGGAAGGAGTTCAGGTGTGAATAGTGGATTGTGATTGGCTGGAAGGAGGTTCAGGTGTGAATAGTGGATTGTGATTGGCTGGAAGGAGGTTCAGGTGTGAATAGTGGATTGTGATTGGCTGGTAGGAGGTTCAGGTGTGAATAGTGGATTTTACTAGTAACAGGAATGAAATCAGTGATGTTACTGGATTTAAAGAGGAAGAGAGAGAGACCTGTGTTTATTCCTCTCCTCTCTCTCGATCTTCTGCAGTCTCTCCTCACGTTCAGTCCTCCTCCTCTCTCGCTGTGCTGCCAGTGACTCCTGATGCTGTCGATAGGAGGAGGACAGAAGAAGACCAGGCCTGATGTGAGGAAGAAACAGGGATAATATGGTGAGAGCTTTAGGAGGATGTGGGGAGGAGTGATATCTGGGGAGGAGTGATATGTGGGGAGGAGTGATATGTGGGTAGCGTCTGTACCTGTTGTTCTGCTGATTGCTGGGAGGTGATGGAGCAGTGAGAGAGGAAAATGATCTTACATGCCTACAGGAGAGAGAAAAGAGAAAAGTACAGAGAGAGAGAGGGATTAGATAATAATCTACACTAAATAACCGGGTTTTTCTCCTTCTATACACAGATGATTTGTTTCCACCTGGAAATGTACCATATTTGAATACATCAGACATTATAAATGTGAGCAGATACAGACTGTGTAAAGTGTTTAAGTGTATACGGTTTGTGTAAGATTGGGTTTGATCTGAAAAAGTGAAAGTAAAAGAAAGTGTAGACAAACACATGATTTTAAATAAACAGAATAATTACGAGCATCTTTAACATGACAAGGAGGACGAGGAGAAGCAGTGAGACGTCACAAAGTGAAAAGACATGATGACGAGACGTGGTTATGTGACGTGACAAGGCGGTGAAACCTTGATGAGACGTGACGAGGCAGATTTACGTGAGGCAGAGGAACGTGACGAGGCAGAAGGACGTGGCGAGGCAGAGGGACGTGTCAAGGCGGCGGGACGTGACGAGGTGGCGGGACGTGACGAGGTAGTGGGACGTGACGAGGTGGCGGGACGTGACGAGGTGCCGGGACGTGACGTGACGGTGGGGACGTGATGAGGTGGTGAGACGTGACGACGTGACGAGGTAGTGGGACGTGACGAGGTGGAGGGACTGATGAGGTGGCGGGACATGACGAGGCGGTGGGACGTGACGAGGTGGCAGGACGTGACAAGGTGGTGAGACTGATGACATGTGATGAGGCAGAGGGACGTGAGGCAGTGGAGGTCGAAGTGAAGAATTGAAGCCCACGATGTCCACTTTCTCCCTCTGAGCATTTTGTACCTTTCACTGTTCCTCTGCGTTATCTCCACATCTTCCTCAATGTCATAGGAAAAGAGGTGGAATGGAGAGTGTGGGATGTAGGGGAGGAGCTTCTGTGGACGGATGGAGTCATGGATGGGTGGAGTCCTCTCAGGGCAGGGTGGAACTGTTACTGAGGACTTGCGCCGGGCGAGTAAAGACGCTAGCAATGACGGGGTCTTCACTTCCTCTACATCTGCACTGGAAGCAGCAGCATCAGGACCAACATCAGGCCCAAGATCAACACTGAGATCAGGACCAACATCAGGACTAATATCAGGACCACCATCAGGATGAAGATCAGGACCAGCAGCAGCAGCAGCAGCAGAGGCAGCAGAGGCAGCCTGGTCTCTGCCACACCACAGTGTTACATTAGAATCCTGAGATTCTACTCAAACATCTTCTACATCTGATTAGAGCTAAAATCCCTTATAGATTACCTGATCCCACTCAGACTATAAGATCTACCTTCTCTCTCTTCATCATCATCATCATCATCATCATCAGACTCTGTGTGTGGAGTCTTTTCCCCTTCATCACACTCCTCCTCTCTATGGAGGGATAGAGGGATGAGGAAGAGTGCATATGGATAAGTGGAGAAAAGAAAGAGGTGGGAGATGAAGCAGACAAAGAACTCACACAGAGAGAGAGAGAGAGAGAGAGATAGAGAGAGAACGAGAGAGCGAGAAAGAGAGAGAGAGAATAAGAGAGAGATGAGTAGAAAGAAACAGATACAAGATTAATATGAAGTGAAAGAGTCAGAATAAAGAATCAAGCTGATGTCAGATGTATAAAGATCAAATGTGGATTTAAGTTTTCGTGTGTGTGTGTGTGTGTGTGTGTGTGCATTGTGTGTGTGTGTGGTTGTGTGTGTGTGTGTGTGCTTGTGTGTGTGTGTGTGTGTGTGTGTGTGTGTGTGTGTGTGTGTGCTTGTGTGTGTGTGTGTGTGTGTGTGTGTGTGTGTGTGTGTGTGTGTGTGTGTGTGTGTGTGTGTGTGCTTATGTGTGTGTGTGTGTGTGTGTGACTGGTGTTTCTGCTTTGTGTGTGTGTGTGCTTGTGTGTGTGTGTGTTTGTGTGTGTGTGTGTATGTGTGTGTGTGTGTGAGTGTGTGTGTGTTGTTGTGATGTGTGTGTTGCTTGTGTCTGTGTTGGTGTGGTGGGCTTGTGTGTGTGGTGTGGTGTGTGCTTGTGTGTGTGTGTGGTGGTGTGCTGTGGTGTGTGTGTGTTGTGTGTGGGGGTTGTGTGTGTTGTGTGTTATGGTGTGTGTGTGTGTGTGTGTGTTGTGTGTGTGTGTGTGTGTGTGTGTGTGTGTGTGTGTGCTTGTGTGTGTGTGTGTGTGTGTGTGTGCTTGTGTGTGTGTGTGCTTGTGTGTGTGTGTGTGTGTGTGTTGAGGTGCTTGTGTGTGTATGTTGTGTGTGTGTGCATGTGTCTGTGCTTGTGCTGTGTGTGTGTGTGGTGTGCTTGTGTGTGTGTGTGTGCTGTGTGTGTGGTGTTGTGTGTGTGTGTGTGTGTGTGTGTGTGTGTGTGATGTGTGTTGGTGGTGCACGGGTTTGAGCTTGTGTTGTATGGTGTGTGTGTGCGTGCCCGTGTGTGTGTGTGTGTATATGTGTGCTTGTGAGGAATGTGTGCTTTAGGTCTGCACAGAACACATGGACTTACATGACAGGTAGAGGCTTCAATGCACCTGACGTTGCTCTGAAGTACACATATGTTGACAAACACTCACACACAGAACAACACACACATCTGTATACATATCATATTTTTGTGTTTGTGTGTGTATATATATATATATATATATAGATAATATATCTATCTATATATATATGTGTGTGTGTGTGTGTTTTATGTATTTGTGTTTCATTGTGGTGGATCCATCCATCCATCCAACCATCCATGGATGGATAGATGGATGGATGGATGTGTTTGTGTATTAGTGTGTGTGTGTGTGTTTTATGTATTTGTGTTTCATTGTGTGTGTGTGTATATACATATATAGTGTGAATGTGTGTGTTGTGTGTCTGTATATAGGTGTGTGTATTATGTGGTTGTATGTGTTTGTGTATTAGTGTGTGTGTGTGTGTGTGTGTGTGTGTGTGTGTGCGTGTGTGTGTGTGTGTTCCTACCTCTCCTCACACCTGTTGGTCCTTTGTAAAGAGGCGGGGCTTAAATTGGAGGCGTGGCCCAGCGAGTGTCTGAGACTGCGGCGTCTCTCTAAGCCACGCCCCTTAACCCTTCCAGCAGTGGATCTGATACTTCCACAGCTTCCTGTGGGCGGAGCCTGACCACCACCACCATCATCATCATCACCATCCTCATGCTGAAGCGCCACCTGCAGGATCAGTAGGGAAATGCAATGTTTTTGTTTCACACAAACAGCCACAGTAATCAGGAGGAATCTTACCATGGAACAATCATCTAAAACATGTCTCCATGGTGTGTGTGTGTGTGTGTGTGTGTGGTGTGTGTGTGTGCTGTACCTCATAGATTTTGATTGCTCCCGGAGTTCTGGGTCAGTGCTCCTGTGTGTGCTGTAGCGTGAGGTCATGTGTTCGATGCCTTGCTCCTCCAGAACATCCACCAGGTCATAGAATGAATCCTGATCAGGCAGAGCTGCTAGAGTCTATACACAAACACAGTGTGTGTGTGTGAGTGTGTGTGTGGTGTGTGTGTGCAATCAGATTGACAATATTTTTAGAATGATTAAATTTACATACAGCTGATTTATACAATTCATTTCCCTATATCGAGTGACTCAAATATTATTTCATTTAAATCGGCGATATACCAAAAACGCTACATTATAATGGTGGAGAAACAGGACACGGTGGTTTAGTGTTTAACACGTTCGCCTCACACCTCCAGGGTCCGGGTTCGATTCCGTCTCGGCCATGTGTGTGTGGAGTTTGTGCATGTTCTCCCCGTGCCTCAGGGTTTTTTCTCCGGGTCTCCGGTTTCCCCCAGTCAAAAACATGACGGTAGGTGATGTCACCTTGGAAAAATTGTCCTGTGTATATGTGTGTGTGTGTGTGTGTTTGTGGAGGGTGGCATTCCATCAGGGTTATCCTGCCTTATGCCCATAGACGTCGAGATAGGCACGGGTCCCGGACCGAGGGAAGATAGGATATACAGTATGGTAGAAGACGAATGAATGAATAAATAATGGTGAACAATTGTGTGCATTTGTGTGTGTGTTGTGTGTGTGTAGTATGTATACCTTGTTAATGAGGGACATGGTGTAGACGAGCAGCTCTGTGTCCACTCCGTCCTTCTCGTTCAAGATCTCCATAGCGTTGGACCACTGTCTCCTTTCTAATCGATTCATTCATCAATGTATTAAGAAGTGTATTGTGTGTGTGTGTGTGTGTGTGTGTGTGTGAGTGTGTGTACCTCGCTTTGCATCCACAGCATTAATGGCTTGCATGAGCAGAGTGGCGTTGGACTCTGAATATTCCACAAACACCAGCAGGAGCTTCAGTGCGGTCTTCACCACAAGACGAAACTACAAAACACAGCACTCCTGAATACATGCAGTACGACTGCTGACCAGCAGAGGGAGACAACCTCAGAATAATAGATCCGGTACATATATATGAATAAAGGATACGTGGAGAATGTGTGTTGTTCTGATAGTGTTAACGTGTGTTTATAACTGCATTGTATGAAGGTTTCTACTGAACAACAAGATGGGCTTTAATGATGCGGTTACAACAGAAGCTCCACCCATCACCCTGTCACCTCACCTGTGAGCCAATCAGAGTGTAGAGCCACTGGATGGTCTCCGGATGACCTATGACCCCATTCATGCCATCCACATACAGCAGGATCTGACCTAAAGCTACATATATACAGAGTGAATGAGTGAGGGAACATAGCAATGAAAAAGTATCAGTAAATGAGTGAGTGAATGTTGGGAATGAGAGGGTGAGTAAATTAATTGAAGAACAAGGGTATGAATGAGATGATGGGTGAGTAAGTAAGTGAAAAGATGAGTGAGTGAATGAGTGAGAGGATGAGTGAGTGAATAAGAGTGAATGAGTGAGTGAAAGAACAAGAGAAAATGAGGAATAAGAGTAAGTGTATGAGTGAGGATGAGTGAGTGAATGAATAAGTGGATGAGTGAGTGACTGAATAAGTGAGTGAATGATTGTGGGGATGTGAGTGAATGATGATGGGTGAATAAATGAATGAGTGAGTGAATGAGAGGATGAATGTATGAATGCTTGTGAGGATGTGTGAGTGAATGAGTGAATGAGAGAATGGGTGAGTGAGTGAGGGGATGATTGAGTGAAAAGGTGGGATGATTGATTGATTGATTGAATGAGAATGAATGGGTGAGTGAATGAGTGAGGAATAAGTGAGTGAATGTTTGTGAGGATGAGTGAGTGAATGAGTGAATAATCGGATGGTTAATGTATGAGTGAATAAGTGAGAGGATGATTGATTGAGTGAATAAATAAGAAGATGGGTGAGTGAATAATCGGATGGTTAATGATTGAGTGAATAAGTGAAAGGATGATTGATTGAGTGAATAAATAAGAAGATGGGTGAGTGAATAATCGCATGGTTAATGAGTGAGTGAATAAGTGAGAGGATGATTGATTGAGTGAATAAATAAGAAGATGAGTGAGTGAATGACTGAGAAGACAAGTGAGTGAATGTTTGTGAGGATGGCTGAGTGAATGAGTGAATAAGAGGATGAATGAGTGAATAAGTGAGGGAATGATTGAGTGAATGGGTGAATGAGAGGATGGGTGAGTGAGTGAATGAGTGAGGGGATGATTGGTTGAGTGAATAAGTGAGTGAATGAGTGAGAGGATGAGTGAGTGAGTGAATAAATGAGAAGATGATTAAGTGAATGAGTGAGAAGATGAATGAGTAAATAAGAGCAGGGGTGAATGAGTGAGTGAACGAGTGATTGGAGAGACTGAATGAGTGAGTGAATGAGAGGGTGATATGATATATTGGATAACGTGCAAAAAAAGAAAATCCCTTTTTCGTGCAATTCAAAAACAAATAATGTTAATTAGTGAATTATTTAGAATGCGGCGTATAATATAATATAGATGATTATATTGTGTATTATATATTTTTGTATATATATTATTATTATTATTATTATTTCTAGTAATTATCAGTCCTCTGTATTAATCTGCTGGTACTAACGTATAATTCACTGTAATTTTATACAGTAACTGAAGATCACAAAACCCTTTTGTAATTGTGTTTCTTAGCTGAGAAGTGCCATACTAGTGGACTAAAATGATAAGTAGGGAGTGTTGGTGTGTGTGTGTGGTGTGTGTGGTGTGTGTTATAATGAAACTCGCAGAATGTAGTTCTGGTAGTTCTGGTCTGCGTTTCTCCAACTTATCAGAAGTGAGTCTCCAGCCATCAAAAGGCAGAACCAGGTCCTTATCATCGTCACACACACACACACACACACACACACACACACACACACACACACACACACACAGAGATATGTCTGCACTTGTGTACCCTTTTGTCGTCACGGAAACACAGCTGCCAGGATAACCAACTTTAGACATCAGGTAGTGTCACCTGCTATTGTGTGTGTGTGTGTGTGTGTTTATCACTATATGCAACTGTGTGTGTGTGGTGTGTGTGGACCTGAAATATCTGTTTGAGAGAGAATAAAGCCCGTCTCAGATCTCTGCCATTACAGTTATACAACTTCTAAGAGAGAGAGAGAAGAGAGAGAGAGAGAGAGAGAAGTGTTAAACACCAAACTGTGTGAATAATGCATGTGTTAGTGTGTGTGTAGAGTTAGAGAGTAGTGTGTGGTATGTGTTGTTTGTGGTCGTGT
>JACRUU010000004.1:24321267-24322897 GCA_030449085.1 Kryptopterus vitreolus | reverse complement strand
TGTTCTGCTGGAACATGTGTGTGTTCTGGGATCGCGGATCGCGTGTGTGTTCTGCTGGAACGTGTGTGTGTTCTGCTGGAACGCGTGTTTATTTTATTTTTAAATGTTATGATTTAGAGTTTTGTTCAAAAACAGATGCAGTGGAACGCAGTGTAAATACATTCATTACCGTTTTAATCCACCGCCGTCATGTGACGCGATGTGGAAAACAAAGTCTGATTGTGTGTAGATTGTGTTATTACATCCTGACAGTGTGCAGGTCTTGCAGAATGGTCATGTTGTGATGTTTTTGTCAGGAGAAGCAGAGTCTCAGTCTCACTCACGACGTCCCCGTAGTCTCCCACATCCCCGCGGTACGTCTGATATTAATCTGTATGGGTTTTATGTGTGTTTATTTATTTATTTGATGTATTGTGTATATATTTACTGAATATGGAATAACTGTGGAAGGAAATCGATGTGAGTTGTGAAACAGCACCACCTACTGACATCCTTTATCTATTTACTTCTGTGACACTGCGTTGGAATTTCATCTACAATTAAATAGAAATAAAATAGAACACACCATATATAATAAATCATATATAACATGTAATAAATATGATGTGTTTGAGTGTAATGAGGTTACAGTGTGATGTTGTGTGTGTTGTGTGTGTGTGTGTGTGTGTGTGTGTGTGTTTACAGAACCATTACAGAGATCAGGAGGATGGAGGAGTACCAGTGTCGGTGATGGTATTGTCAGTACTGCTGGTGCTGGTGGTTTCTGGGTTTGTGGTCCTGCTGGTGTTTTATGTGCGTCTGAAGAAAGAATATCAGCAGCTGTATGAGAACGCTAAGCAGAATGGAGACGTCCTGCTGGAGAACGCGGGAAGTTGATGCTGCGTGTGCAGGAGACGTCCTGCTGGAGAATGTGGGATGTGATGTGCGGCTGTGTGATGTGATGTGTGGCTGTTCACGGATTGGTTTAGATGTGATCGTACCTCAGGGCACGGTGGTTTTCAGACATGAGGTTCAATTCAATTCAGTTTTATTTATAAAGCGCTTTTTATAATGTGTCGTCGTCTAAAAAGCAGATTTATATAAAACTCATGTGTGAAAAGTGAAAATAGTTTGCCTAATTGTTGTTGAGCCGAAGCGACGGTGACGAGGAAAAACTCCCTGAGAACAGGAAGAAACCTTGAGAGGAACCAAACGCAACAGAGAACCCCATCCTCATTTGTGTTGTTAGTGTTGTGTTATTGTTATTGTGTTATTGTGGAGTGTATTCATGAATTTAAGCATATCAACCGGGGGCGGGTCACCATGAGGTTCGGACAGGAACAGGATCCAGGAACAGAGTGGAGAGGGGGGAGAGGGGGTCTGGACACGACAGCCTCAGAGTGGGACCAGTAACTAAAGGAGAGGAGGAGAGAGAAAGAGGGGAGACGAAAGAAGGAGAGAAATGAATAGTGGGTTAGAGTCACGGTCATGGTTGCAGTGTGGGAGTGTGTATATTTAGTGTAGAGTGCAGACGTGGACTCCGGCAGTATTAACTATAACAGCATAATTAAAAGGAGAGATCAGAGGGAAAACATGGACATGAGATCTTCCTGATGTGTAAACAAACAGTCACTCTCACCACCACAAACCT
>JACRUU010000004.1:24316267-24318767 GCA_030449085.1 Kryptopterus vitreolus | reverse complement strand
TTTACTCTCTCTCTCTCTGTGTGTCTCTCTGTGTCTCTCCCCGCCTTTATTTACTCTCTCTCTCTCTCTGTGTCTCTCTCTCTTTTTCTCTCTCTCCCTTTATTTTATTTATCTCTCTCTCTATCTCTCTGTCTCTCTGTGTCTCTCCCCGCCTTTATTTACTCTCTCTATCTCTCTGTCTGTCTCCCTTAGTGTCTCTCCCGCCTTTATTTACTCTCTCTCTCTCTCTGTGCTCTGTCTCTGTGCCTTTATCTCTCTCTCCTGTCTCTCCTGACTCGCCTTTATTTACTCTCTCTCTCTCTCTGTGTCTCTCTCTGTGTCTGTCTCTCTCTGTCCCTGCCTTTATTTACTCTCTCTCTCTCTCTCATGTCTCTCTGTCTCTGGGGTCTGTGTGTCTCTCTCCCGCCTTTATTTACTCTCTCTCTCTCTGTCTCTCTCCCTCCTCTGTGTCTCTCTCTCTCACTTATTTATCTCTCTCTCTTCTGTGTCTCTCTGTGTCTCTTCACCGCCTTATTTACTCTCTCTTCTCTCTCTGTGTCTCTTGTGTCTGTCTCTCTCTGTCCTTGCCTTTATTTACTCTCTCTCTCTCTCTGTGCTCTCTGTGTAGTCTATCTGTGCTCTCCCCGTCTCTCTCTCCTCTCTGTCCTCTGTATTTACTACTTCTCTCTCTGTACTGTGTTACTCTCCTGCCTTTATTTACTATCTCTCTCTCTCTGTCTCTTCCTGTGTCTCTCTCTCTGTCTCTCTCTCTCCCTCCCTCCCTGCCTTTATTTACTCTCTCTCTCTGTGTCTCTCTCTCTCTCTCTCTCTCTCTCTATGTCTCTCTGTCTCTGTGTCTCTCTCTGTGTGTCTGTGTTCTCTCTCTCTCTCTCTCTCTCTCTCTCTCTCTCTGTGTGTGTGTGTCTATCTGTCTCTCTCTCTGCCTGCTCTTCTATTTACTCTCTCACTCTCTCTCTGTATCTCTCTCTCCCTGTCTCTCTCTGCCTTTATTTACCCCCTCTCTTTCTCTCTCTCCATCCATGCCTTTATTTACTCTCTCTGTGTCTCACCTTCTCCTCTGTCTCTCTCTCTCTGTGCGCGCTCGTGTTTGTTTGTTTGTGTGTACGCATGCGCTAACCGCTCAACGTAGATTCACTACAGACTAAATATAGACACACCATGAGATCGGATCTCTGTGTGCGGGGAATGCTCGGATCTCTTTGCGGAGGGAGAAGATCGGATCTCTTTGTACGGAGGGAGAAGATCGGATCTCTTTGTGCAGGGAGAAGATCGGATCTCTTTGTGGAAAGGAGAAGATCGGATCTCTTTGTGCAGGGAGAAGATCGGATCTCTTTGTGCAGGGAGAAGATCGGATCTCTTTTTGGGGGCAGAAGATCGGATCTCTTTGCGGAGGGAGAAGATCGGATCTCTTTGCGGAGGGAGAAGATCGGATCTCTTTGCGGAGGGAGAAGATCGGATCTCTTTGTGGAGGGAGAAGATCGGATCTCTTTGCGGAGGGAGAAGATCGGATCTCTTTGCGGAGGGAGAAGATCGGATCTCTTTGCGGAGGGAGAAGATCGGATCTCTTTGTGGAGGGAGAAGATCGGATCTCTTTGCGGAGAAGATCGGATCTCTTTGGGAGAAGATCGGATCTCTTTGCGGAGGGAGAAGATCGGATCTCTTTGCGGAGGGAGATCGGATCTTTGTGATCGGATCTCTTTGGGAGAAGATCGGATCTCTTTGTGGAGGGAGAAGATCGGATCTCTTTGCGGAGGGAGAAGATCGGATCTCTTTGCGGAGGGAGAAGATCGGATCTCTTTGCGGAGGGAGAAGATCGGATCTCTTTGTTGTGGAGGGAGAAGATCGGATCTCTTTGGGAGAAGATCGGATCTCTTTGCGCAGGGAGAAGATCGGATCTCTTTGCGGAGGGAGAAGATCGGATCTCTTTGGCAGGGAGGGAGAAGATCGGATCTCTTTGCGGAGGGAGAAGATCGGATCTCTTTGCGCAGGGAGAAGATCGGATCTCTTTGCGGAGGGAGAAGATCGGATCTCTTTGCGGAGGGAGAAGATCAGCACACGCCTGTCAGACACATGTTGAGTGTTTGACAGGTGTTGAACACATCCAGGTGTAAACATCTGGAAGTGGATCTGAAAGTGTGATGTTTCATCTCAGATCCACATGTGTGAGACGAGAACATGCGCTGTTCCAATACTTATGGTGGGACTGGTGTGTGTGTTCCACAAATGTTCACTAGGATAAGTGTGATTAATGTGTGTGTGTGTGTGTGTGTGTGTGTGTGTGTGTGTGTGTGTGTGTGTAGGAAGTGACAGCAGTAGAGTGTGTACTCCGTCCTCCAGCTCGTCTCCCAGCATCAGCGGTGCAGCAGGAAAACCTGATCAGAGTACAGCGTTCCAGTCCCTACTGTCAGCACACGCCCCCGAATTCATCCCCTCCTCCTCATACACACATGCCCAGGTCTCACACACACACACACACACACACACACACACACACACACAC
>JACRUU010000004.1:24286267-24311267 GCA_030449085.1 Kryptopterus vitreolus | reverse complement strand
AATGTGATGGTGAATGTGAGGTGGATGTGATGAGGTGGAAGAGGGGAGGTGTATGGATGGGTGTATTTAATGGGGAGGCGAGGGAGGATGTGATGTGTTGGTGGATGTGATGGATGCTGGAAGAAGTGTGAGTGATGGTGAGATGGGTGTATGTGTGATGTAATGGTGGATGGTGTGATATGGATATGGTGTGTGTTGTGGATGTGATGTGATTGTGGATGTGTTGGTGGATGTGAGATGTGTGATGAGGTGGATGTGATGTGATGGTGGATGTGGGTGGATGGTGGTGTGATGGTGGAGGTGATGTGATGTGATGTGGATGTGGTGGGTGAGGTGGATGTGGGTGTGTGGTGGGTGATATGGATGTGAGATGGAAGTGATGGTGGATGTGGATGTGGATGGATGTGATGAGAGGATGTGATGTGATGGTGGAGGAGGTGGATGTGAGGTGGAGGTGGTGGTGAGGTGGCTGTGAGATGGATGTGATGGGGGAAGTGATGAGGTGGATTTTGATCATTGATGGTTGAAATGTTGTGGATGTGTGTGATGTGGATGTGAGATGGATGTGGATGTGATGGTGAGGTGGATGTGTTGGTGGATGTGTTTGTGGTGGATGTGAGGTGGTGTAATGTGATGGTGGATGTGTTGTGGATGTGATGGTGGATGTGATGGGTGTGTGATGGATGTGTGATGGGTGGATGGTGGATGTGATGGTGGTGGATGTGATGGTGGATGTGATGTAATGTGGATGTGTGTGTTGGTGGATGGTGAGTGAGTGTGATGTGGTGGGTGATGTGTTGGTGGATGTGTGGTGGAGGTGAGGTGGATGTGTGATGGATGTGGATGGATGGATGTGATGAGGTGGATGTGATGTGATGTGATGTGTGGTGGATGTGATGTGTGAGGTGGTGTGTGTGTGGTGGAGTGTGTGTGTGGTGGATGTGTGATGGTGGATGGTGATTAGAAGGTGGGGTTTAGTGGTGTTCCTGCTTCCCCACAGGTGAAGAGTGTGAAGGGTAGCACATGTCGGGCGGAGATCCTCCTCACTGCACTGAGGAGCTGTGGACGCACTGGTCTCTCATACCAAAGCAGGCACATCATCTGGCCAGCAAACTGCTCAAGGGACACACACACATCACACAAACACACACACACAACACGTCCCTTCACATCCTCATACACACTATACACACATCCTCATACACACTATACACACCTCCTCATACACACTATACACACATCCTCATACACACTATACACACTATACATACACACCTCCTCATACACACTATACACACATCACATACACACTATACACACACCTCCTCATACACACTATACACACATCCTCATACACACTATACACACCTCCTCATCACACTATACACACATCCTCATACACACTATACACACCTCCTCATACACACTATACACACATCCTCATACACACTATACACACCTCCTCATACACACTATACACACCTCCTCATACACAGTATACACACATCCTCATACACACTATACACACACTCCTCATACACACTATACACACACTCCTCATACACACTATACACACATAATACCACCTCATCATACACCCTATACACACATCCTCATACACACTATACACACATCCTCATACCACGCACTCATACACACCACCTCCTCATACACACTACACAACACACCTCCTCATACACACATACACTATACACACCTCCTCATACACACTATCCACACACACCTCATACACTCACCTCCTCATACACACTACACACACCTATACACACTATACACACATCCTCATACACACTATACACACCCCCTCATACACACTATACACACACACATCCTCATACACACTATACACACACACATCCTCATACACACTATACACACCTCCTCATACACACTATACACACATCCTCATACACACTATACACACCTCATCATACACACTATACACACCTCCTCATACACAGTATACACACATCCTCATACACACTATACACACCTCATCATACACACTATACACACCTCCTCATACACAGTATACACACCTCCTCATACACACTATACACACATCCTCCTCATACACACTATACACACACACCTCCTCATACACACTATACACACCTCCTCATACACACTATACACACCTCCTCATACACACCACACACATCCTCATACACACTATCACACCTCCTCATACACCCTATACACACATCCTCATACACACTATACACACAATCATCATCATACACACTATACACACATCACTATACCACACGTCATACACACTATAATACACACCTACACACTATACACACATCCTCATACACACTATACACACACACCTCCTCATCATACACACTATACACACCCCCTCATACACACTATACACACATCACACCTACACACTCCTCCTCACATATCATACACACTATACACACACACCTCCTCATACACACTATACACACATCATACACACCTCCTCATACACACTATACACACCTCATCATACACACTATACACACATCCTCATACACACTATACACACCTCACACACTATACACACTCCTCATACACACTCACTACACACTATACACACCACCCTCATACACACACTCCTCACACCTATACACACTCATACACACTATACCCACATCCTCATACACACACACAAACACACCTCCTCATACACACTAACACCTCATACACACTATCACAATCTATACACACTATACACACCTCCTCATACACACTCATACACAGTATACACACATCCTCATACACACTATACACACCTCATCATACACACTATACACACCTCCTCATACACAGTATACACACATCCTCATACACACTATACACACCTCATCATACACACTATACACACCTCCTCATACACAGTATACACACATCCTCATACACACTATACACACCTCATCATACACACTATACACACCTCCTCACACACACACTATACACACCCACCTCATACACACTCCTACACACACACTCCTCATACACACTATACACACATATATACACACCTCATATACACACTCACACTCCTCTACACAGTATACACACATCCTCATACACACTATACACACATCATCATACACACTATACACACCACCTACACACATCCTCACACATCACACTCCTCATACACACTATACACACATCCTCATACACACTACACACACCTCCTCATACACACTATACACACATCCTCATACACACTATACACACCTCATACACACTATACACACACTATCACACATAATACTCCTCATACACACACACATCCTCATACACACTATACACACATCCTCATACACACTATACACACACTCCCCACCATACACACCTCCTCATACACACATACACACATCACCCTATACACCACCTCCTCATACACACTATACACACCATCCTCATACACACTACACACCTCATACACACCACTCATACACACCCTATACACACACACACATACCACACTCACACAGTCATACACACCACCCCAAATCCTCATACACACTATACACACCTCCTCATACACACTATACACCTCATACACACACCATCCGCATACACACTATACACACCTCTCATACACACTATACACACCCACCTCATACACAGTATACACACCTCCTCATACACACTATACACACATCCTCATACACACTATACACACATCCTCATACACACTATACACACCTCCTCATACACACTATACACACACCCTCCTCATACACACTATACACACACCATCCTCATACACACTATACACACATCCTCATACACACTATACACACCTCCTCATACACACTATACACACCTCCTCCTCATACACACTATACACACCTCCTCACACACCTCATACACACTATACACACCTCCTCATACACACTATACACACCTCCTCATACACAGTATACACACATCCTCATACACACTATACACACCTCATCATACACACTATACACACCTCCTCATACACAGTATACACACATCCTCATACACACTATACACACACACCTCCTCATCACACACTATACACACACACCTCCTCATACACACCACCTGCTCTGGATGCTCAGGGTCAGGAGCTCAGCTCTGTCTCAGGCTCTGCTCTTCTCACTCTTCTGTGTGTGTTTGTGTGCGTGTGTTTGTGTTGTGTTTGTGTGTGTTTGTGTGCGTGTGTTTGTGTGTGTGTATGTGTGTGTATAGCTCACAGGTTCAGTTCTGGAGGATGCGTGGAAGCAGAGCGGAAAATCCCACATGGACGATGTGATCAAGAAAATTGAGGGAATCTTACTGGACGCCCAGTGCAGCCGGTGTGTGTGTGTGTGTGTGTGTGTGTGTGTGTGTGTGTGTGTGTGTTACAATAAATCTAGTGAGAATACTTAATCCCATCATTGTTATTCTAGTATTTGATAGCTGTAGATTTATATTATAAAGTGTGTGTGTGTGTGTGTGTGTGTGTGTGTGTGTGTGTGTGTAGTGATGTGAGACAGATGTTATTGAAGCTGGTGGAGTTGAGATCCAGTAACTGGGGAAGAGTTCATGCAGCAGCAGCATACAGTGAGGCCACGCCCGACAACGACCCCAACTACTATATGGTAACACACACACACACACACACACACACACACACACACACACACACACACAGGCTTATATTGTCACTTATATACTCAACCTTATACACACAATCATTCACACACATACACAACAGACTCACTTTTATTTATATATATATATATATATATATATATACACACATATATACCCACACACACATACTCATACTCCTTTACACACGCAAACACACAGTTCTCAGCTGTGTGTGTGTGTGTGTGTGTGTGTGTGTGTGTGTGTGTGTGTGTGTGTGTGTGTGTGTGTGTGGTGTGTGTGTGTGATTTTTTCTCTCACACAGAATGAACCGACGTTCTACACTGCAGATGGAACTCCATTCACAGCTGCTGACCCAGGTGTGTGTATGTATATATGTGTGTTGTGTTTCTATGTAAGTGTGTGTAGTTTGTTCACACTCTGTGTGTGTGTGTGTGTGTGTGTGTGTGTGTGTGTGTGTTTTTCCAGATTACTCTGAGAAATATCAGGAGATTTTGGAGCGAGAGGATTACTTCCCAGAGTTCTTTGAAGAGAATGGAAATGAGTGAGTCACGCGCACACACACACACACACACACACATACTTGTCTTTGTCCCATAGTGGGGTCCTGCGTTTTTTACCCACTTGTGGGGCCCACCCTTTCCAATGGAGCTATGGACTTATAAAAAATCAAGCAAGCTAACAAAAAATTCTTAATAATTAATATCACTTAAAAGTAACAAAATTCAGCCAAAAATTTTTCCATGTTGGTTTTTTGGTCACTTGCGGGGTCCGGTTCTAACATTTAGTACTTGTGAGGTCCGCTTTTAAAGATACACACAAATTTCTGGTTTTTATATCCTTGCAGGGTACAAAAGTCACTATCTGGAAACACCAATTTCCATTGGTTTGGGCTTGTTTTCAATAAGTCTTAATAGAATATAATCTATATCCAAGTTAATCAATTCTAAAATCCTATTAGCTTAGTCACTCCCATGATTAGCCAGATCTGAGCAAAATACAATGAGGCTGTATAACAAGACTAGTTAAGACTTTACATTTACTTTTTCACCCTATAGAATGTATTTGTTGCAATGTATTTAGCAAAAAGCATGATGAGAACTTAACATTTTTCTGCATATTATGTCAAATTTATATTTACACCTTTGAAAGTACATGATTCAACCTCAGGAAACATATGTTAATAATGGTCCATTATTATTTATTGGTCCATGAAACATGAAACAACATGAAACGTCATGAAACATTACAAATAATACAAATAATGAATACAAATAATGAACACACTTAGTTCAGGCGAGAATGAATAATTTCCCACAATTTAGTAAAAACAAAATAAAAGAATGAGCTTTTTTAAAACATGAACTTGCGTCCCAATGTGAACGCTAAAGGAGAACTGAAGATACCTGTAATTTACATAATTTTTCTTCTTATGGAAGAAATGCGGTTTTTTATGAAATATTTCACTGCCTTCCAGTCTCGATTTGCCAAAACATGCGGTTCAGCATTAATGCAGTGTTCGCAGTCCGCTTTTCCTGGAACTTGATTTCTAACAATAAATTTTCTCAGGTGCCTTTCCACCGCGGCACATTCCTCTTCGGTCCAGTTCCTTTTTATTGCAGCTTGTTTGCCTAGGTATACAAAAAAATAATGTTATGGAAGTTTGGAAACTTATTAAACTGAACTAAAAGAATTAGTTTTAGTCCACATGCAAATCATATTTAATCTAATAAAAAACTTGTACATACATGCGCTCACATATATTTTAGCACACTTTGTGCTATGTACAATGTAACCATACTTTAGCCATTAATGCGTAAAGGTATGTCAAAATTTCTCCAGGACCCCAAAACACCCTACCACCCCAAATGGTTATAGTTAAGCGATTAATCGGCTTTACTTTTCTAAACTTACCTCTCTTTTTGGCTGGATTTGTTCTCTGTTGCAAAGTTACTGTAGCAACAGGCTCTTGTATAGCTGTCTGATTATCCTCTGGAATAGGTTCACCTGAGTACATAAAATATAAATGAACTGCAAAGAACGTTGTGAAGATCAGGATCCATCATGAAAAAATTTCAAAATGCAATTATAGTTAGTACCCATCATGCTAATGCATGTTCAAATGGTTGATTTTTGAAAAACGTTGGCTTTAGTCAGTCATTTAAAAAAAGGAATGGCATCATGGCTGTGAACTTGCTATTTGGTCTGTGAGAGTTTGGGCCTGACTTTAATATCACAGATCCAGCTAATGTTGACTTCTACACAGATTGAGGCTTAATTTATTAGGTATATTCATTTAAATAAGTTAACAAAACATTAATTGCTATTAAAACATAAAAACATACCTTCCTGACAGCACCCATCCATGTCCACATCAACAGTTTCTAAAATAGTTTGCAATAAAATATGAATTAGTTCAAGGTGAAACTGATCAACTAAAACAAGAAAGAGTAAATGTATAACAAATAGTTGAATAAAATGTCAAAAACTATTAAACAGAGAGCAGGTTTTATAATTATAACTTAACCAACAGTATGATAGGACCAACTGCTTCTACTCTATTCTACTGCTTTGTATATTCTACTTCTATTCAATCGAATTCTATTACTTATTCATATGCTCTACTATATAGTACTGTGAAATAAAATAATTTACAGCAGAGTAAAAAGAAAAAATAAATGAATACCAGTCACATCTAGTTGAATTTCATCCAGATTCTTTCCTTTGTACTCTCCAAGCTGTCCCTTTTCTAAAGCTAATAGTACTTTACTAATTTTAGCAAGTTGGAGGGTGCCTTCTGGAAGACGGTAGTGCTTTCTGTGGACCTCAATGTTGTGGCCAAGGAAATCTGCCAACTGGTCAAGTTCCGTTGTCTTCAGGTTAAGAACAGTTGACAGGGTAGCAATGTGCTTTCTTAGTTTGGTAGAAGTTAGCGCTTCAGGATGCTTTAAGTCATCACATTCTTTAACAAATTGCCTAATGCAATCGGAACCCCTCAAGTAATGGGCAGAGTGCGGCAATGCAAACAGGTATCTATTTTCTTTTAGCACGCCACATTTTTCTCGCATCTCTGTTAATGTATCCAGTGAGTCCCTCATGACCGGAGTAAGCAGAACAGGTACTTTCCTTCCTCTCTTTCCCACAATTGCAATCAGGACAAAATGTTTGCACAGCTTCTGCTCAAGTGCTGTAAGGGCTAAATTAATATCTTCATGGGTCTCTGTCTTGTCTCTTGACAAGTACACAGATAAGGGCATTCGGGATACCTCTCCAGCTCTACGACGATTGAAAAGGATTACTTGTGCCAAGGTTAATTTTGCAAGTTCCTTCCAGTTTAAAGGAGAAGGTTCTTCTTGCAGGACATTCAATTGTCTATTTTGTTTCTCTGTCAAATAGTAATGAAGTTTTTGGACGTCCTGTGTAAATGGAAGAATTTGCGGAGAATTCCACTTGGTCTGATTAATCTGAGTTAAAGCTTGACTCGCAATGTCAAATCGCCAACTTTCCTGGTATAGCAAAATAAATTCCTCAGCATCTTTGACCCTCTGTTGTTCTTTTTTTTTTAATCCTTCAGTCTTAATAAACAAGGCTAAAGAATGCAAGCTATGTCCAACTTTGCGAGCAAGAGATGGTCGTTGATATTCGCCAGTTTTATCATTGAATCCAGCCAGGCATTTTGCAGCTGAGACAGCATGACAGTACATTTCAGGCTTTAGGAGGTCTTGGATAGTCTTCACACTTATCAACTTTTTAGCTTCCAGCATCAGCCTACCAAGCTCTCTCAGTTTTTGCCGAATATATTGGTGCTGGCTGATTGCATTCACATTTTTGTTAAATAGTCTGAAACCATACTCAAGAATACATCTGTCTTCTTTAATTGCAACTGCGACCTCGTCTTGATGCATATCACTCAAGAACTTCCAATAGGCATCATTAAATCCAGTCGGAGTAGGTTCTGCAAACGCACACAATGCTTGAACTCTTGTTTTACCTCGTTTAGCTATCTTATCCTGAGGCTTGAAACTGCAGACCTGAAAATGTCGCCACATCACTCTTTTCCTGAACAATCCATAGCAGTGAACACAATGCATATATTCTTGTCCTTCAGTTTTCTTTTTTGGTTGCTTCCATGGAATAAGTTTGCCTTGGTGTCTCTCCAAAACTTCCATGTTATGCGCAAAGTTACCCTTGTTTCGAATATAATCTAACTGAAGTCGTCTTTCTTTTGAATTCTTTGGCAAACTAAATGCCTTTGCAACCGCAACTATATCTCTGTGTCTGCGCGACAAGTGTCTTGACATTTTCTGCACTACTTGCCCGCAATACAAGCAGTGATGTTTCTTGTCGTATCGTCTAGAACCATCCTCCTTTTTCAAAACTGGTTTAACATAGACAGATAGATCTTCTTCGCATGGACGTGAAACACTCATCTCCTGATTACTATATGTTTGTACTATTTTCTCTTTTCCTCTTTCTTTTCTGCTATTAGGAAATAGATTTTCTGAATCATGAATTGTTTCAATGCTTCTGCCCTGACTGGACGACTTGCTTCTTCTTTGACTGGACGACTCGCTTCTGCCCTGACTGGACGACTCGCTTCTGCCCTGACTGGACGACTCGCTTCTGCCCTGACTGGACGACTCTTCTTCTGCCTGACTGGACGACTCGCTTCTGCCCTGACTGGACGACTCACTTCTGCCCTGACTGGACGACTCGCTTCTGCCCTGACTGGACGACTCGCTTCTGCCCTGACTGGACGACTCGCTTCTGCCCTGACTGGACGACTCACTTCTGCCCTGACTGGACGACTCGCTTCTTTTGACTGGACGACTCCTTCTGCCCTGACTGGACGACTCACTTCTGCTTCTGCTGCTTGACTGGACGACTCGCTTCTGCCCTGACTGGACGACTCACTTCTGCCCTGACTGGACGACTCGCTTCTGCCCTGACTGGACGACTCACTTCTGCCCTGACTGGACGACTCACTTCTGCCCTGACTGGACGACTCACTTCTGCCCTGACTGGACGACTCACTTCTGCCCTGACTGGACGACTTGCTTCTTTTGTGACTGGATGACTTGCTTCTTTTGTGACTGGATGACTTGCTTCTTTTGTGACTGGATGACTTGCTTCTTTTGTGACTGGATGACTCGCTTCTGCCCTGACTGGACGACTTGCTTTTTTTGCGACTGGATGACTCGCTTCTGCCTTGACTGGACGTCTCCCTTTTTTTGTGACTGGACGACTCACTTCTGCCCTGACTGGACGACTTGCTTCTTTTGTGACTGGATGACTCGCTTCTGCCCTGACTGGACGACTTGCTTTTTTTGCGACTGGATGACTCGCTTCTGCCTTGACTGGACGTCTCCCTTTTTTTGTGACTGGATGACTCGCTTCTGCCTTGACTGGACGACTCGCTTCTTCTGTGACTGGACGACTCGCTTCTGCTCTGACAAATAGATGACTTTGTTTTTTTTTTCGGGGTTACCTCCAAACTGTAGTCACTGTCATTGCTTTCCTCCCTGAAATCTGCAATATACTCCTCTTCGCTATCTTCACAATACGAGTCATCTGAGTCTGTGGGACTTTTCTGAATCTTAAAAAAAAAAAAAAAAAAGTTAATTAGTCCTGAAAATAAAAAACCCAAATGTTTGACTGTTGCACATCAGAGAACAGGTGCATATGTTTAGAAGAGAATTTCAGATTTGATGAGACATAATGTCTCTTAAAAACATATTAATAACATTCAGCCAAGGTAATAGTAAAGTGAAAACATTTCTAATGATAATTCTTATTTTCAGGGGAAACACTGGAAAAAGACTATGTACTGAACAATAATTTATGACTTAATTGTACTCATGAGCAATGATAGTCATGCACATATGGAATGGGACAAAGAATATTTCAGAATTAAGATTTGACTTCTTTAGTATGATACACTCACTACCCAATGAACTGATTAATGTAGGCGGGGACCTCCTGCAAACAAGGTTTACCTAACAGAGAACTTTCATTTCAATTAAATTAGAAATAAAAACGTGTGCCAAATATAGAGAATAGCAAAAGCACTGATCCTGAGCATCACTGACATATCTTGCGAACACACTCCAGACCCACACCCAGACTGTGTGACATTCAGAATTCAAAAGCATAAGCAAGGGAGAAAGTGAGCACACATTGAAAAGTGATTTAGTACTCTGCATCTTAATAGAGAGTGGCAACATATTATTTACAAATGATTGGGTAGGTACAACCATTAGAATAATATAACACAAAAATAATAAGGCTTACAGGACGGTAACAGCTTCTCCGTGGCCGTTGTGAAGCCATTTCTGACTTGGAAGAGGAAGGCAAATTTGTGCTGTCATCATCACTAGACTCATGAAGAGGAACACAAAAATCTGGTACTTTATGCATCTGCAAAAAGAAATCCCAGGTTATGATATGATCGGTCACAATCTAAGAAAATCACTTTATCACAGCATAAAGAATTTGGTAGAAATAGACTGTTAAATAGTTGGTACCAAAGTGTCAGAAGCATACCAAAATATGTTTTGTATTTCCTAGCTTTGGGACATCTTCACTGTCTGATTGCAAACTGGAATCCTCATCAGTTGTACTCTCACTCGAGTCAAACAGAGGGTCAGAATAATCAAATACTTCATCCATCTGCCAAAAATGATGTTATTTCAATGTATGGTTATACATTTTTACTTATATTCTACTGAAAAGGACATTCAAGCAATTTTTCATAAACTGTACATAAGAATGTATAATTCTGCATAACATGTACACCTGAATACAAACCGGATTCCAAAAAAGTTGGGACACTATACAAATCGTGAATAAAAACTGAATGCAATGATGTGTAGGTGCCAACTTGTAATATTTTATTCAGAATAGAACATAACACACGAAACAAAAGTTTAAACTGAGAAAATGTACCATTTTAAGGGAAAAATATGTTGATTCAGAATTTCATGGTGTCAACAAATCCCAAAAAAGTTGGGACAAGTAGCAGTAAGAGGCTGGAAAAAGTAAATTTAAGCATAACGAGGAGCTGGAAGACCAATTAACACAAATTAGGTCAATTGGCAACATGATTGGGTATAAAAAGAGCTTCTCAGAGTGGCAGTGTCTCTCAGAAGCCAAGATGGGTAGAGGATCGCCAATTCCCACAATGTTGCACAGAAAGATAGTGGAGCAATATCAGAAAGGTGTTACCCAGCTTTGCATCTATCATCAACTGTGCATAACATCATCCAAAGATTCAGAGAATCTGGAACAATCTCTGTGAGAAAGGGTCAAGGCCGTAAAACCATACTGGATGCCCGTGATCTCCGGGCCCTTAAACGACACTGCACCACAAACAGGAATGCTACTGTAAAGGAAATCACAGAATGGGCTCAGGAATACTTCCAGAAACCATTGTCAGTGAACACAATCCACCGTGCCATCCGCCGTTGCCAGCTGAAACTCTACAGTGCAAAGAAGAAGCCATTTCTAAGCAAGATCCACAAGCTCAGGCGTTTACACTGGGCCAGGGATCATTTAAAATGGAGTGTGGCGAAATGGAAGACTGTTCTGTGGTCAGACGAGTCACGATTCGAAGTTCTTTTTGGAAATCTGGGACGCCATGTCATCCGGACCAAAGAGGACAAGGACAACCCAAGTTGTTATCAACGCTCGGTTCAGAAGCCTGCAATCTATGATGGTATGTGGGTTGCATGAGTGCATGTGGCATGGGCAGCTTGCATGTCTGGAAAGGCACCATCAATGCAGAAAAATATATTCAGGTTCTAGAACAACATATGCTCCCATCCAGACGTCATCTTTTTCAGGGAAGACCCTGCATTTTCCAACAAGATAATGCCAGACCACATTCTGCATCAATCACAGCATCATGGCTGCGTAGGAGAAGGATCCGGGTACTGAAATGGCCAGTCTGCAGTCCAGATCTTTCACCTATAGAGAACATTTGGCGCATCATAAAGAGGAAGGTGCGACAAAGAAGGCCCAAGACGATTGAACAGTTAGAGGCCTGTATTAGACAAGAATGGGAGAGCATTCCTATTTCTAAACTGGAGAAACTGGTCTCCTCTGTCCCCAGACGTCTGGTGAGTGTTGTAAAAAGAAGGGGAGATGCCACACAGTGGTGAAAATGTCCTTGTCCCAACTTTTTTGGGATTTGTTGACACCATGAAATTCTGAATCAACATATTTTTCCCTTAAAATGGTACATTTTCTCAGTTTAAACTTTTGTTTCGTGTGTTATGTTCTTATGTTCTATTCTGAATAAAATATTAGAAGTTGGCACATTGAAGTTGGCACCTACACATCATTGCATTCAGTTTTTATTCACGATTTGTATAGTGTCCCAACTTTTTTGGAATCCGGTTTGTATTTTCATTTCTTGTCTGCTTTTGAGTAACAAATGACGGTGAAGTAGTTTGGCTGTCTTTATCCTCATCCGTCTCCTCACTTTCCGAATAATTTACTAAGTGAAACCTTTGGACAGTAAACACCTACGTAAAAATAAATAAATAAATACACATGTATAACTATGCATGTGTAAGAATGATACTAATTCAACAAACACTTTGGCAAGCACCTAATAAAAGGACACATTTATAAAGTATAACAGAGTAAGCGGTCATGTAATGCAGCTAATATTAAGTTAAATATTAATATTTAAGTCTATAGTGCTTTCCAAAAAATAATTTTAAATCAGAAAATTTTTGATCAACAGAGTCAAGTTGAAGTCTGTCTGATTTAATATCCCAGTCCGTTGAGATCATTTGATTTCTTTTGATTTCTCAAATATTGCCATTATTCAGATGAAGTCTGCTTAGTGTTGATTCAGTTCTATTTAAAAACAGTAAAGCAGCATTCCACAGAAGCTAGAGAAAAACTCAAACAAATGTAGCTGAGCAAAAAGGCACATTTTTTTTTTTATCTCTGACCAAGAACAATTAGAAGTTCAATTCTGACAAAAAGATATAAAAGAGCCACAAAGAAATCAACAACCAATATTAGACAGCTGCCTAACATATAGCTGAAGTCTGTACCCATATACGGGTCTCTTCTAGAGGTTGTAACAAGTGTCACGCACACCCTATAAGTTGGTGCACACGGTTACATTCACAAACCCCATTCTTAACCTGCAGCAGCTTGTAAAGTGAGGTCTTCTACCTGCGAATTATATTCGATTGAAATAGTGACAGGTGCTGTTCCAATGATATGAAATCACTTGGAGTGAGACCATTCGTGAGGGCCCCACAAAGACAAATCTAGAAACTTGTGTGTGTGTGTGTGAGAAGTCCAGAGGAAAGTAACAATTTTCAGAGAGGGCCCCATGACGCCAAGGCTAAAAACGTGTGTGTGTGAGCCACTAAACCTGACAGACACTTTTCTAGCTTTCTGCTGCATGTTAACTGGGATTTTCCAATCAGAACTCTGCCACATCACCTGATGATGACAAACATAATGTGTGCTTATTTCTTTTACAATTACAGAACCACGAAACATACATGGGGGAGTGAATAGTTTGTGACGACTGTATATTTTGCTTCTTTACCTGTGCCATTTCCCCATCCACTTTTGAGCCATCATCGGATGTGTGATGGTCTAGAGATGGGGTGGATTTAGGAACCGAAGTCTGCTTTTTTGGATGCTGAAAATCAGAAAAACAGAACAAGGACCTTTAAAGAACTAGCAAACGTACTGTATTCAGACAATTACAAGTGATAAGTCAATTCATGTGAACACTCTCACTCAACTAACATATAGCTGAAGTCTGTACCCATATACATGGGTCTTTTCTAGAGGTTATAACAAGTGTCACACACACCCTATAAGTTGGTACAGACAGTTACATTCACACAACTCATTCTTAACCCGTAGCAACTTGTAAAGTGATGTCTTCTACCTGCAATTATATTGGTTGAAATAGTGACAAGTGCTGTTCCAATGATATGAAATCACTTGGAGTGAGACCAATTCGTGAGGGCCCCACAAAGACAAATCTAGAAACTTGTGTGTGTGTGTGTGTGAGAAGTCCAGAGGAAAGTAACAATTTTCAGAGAGGGCCCCATGACGCCAAAGGCTAAAAACGTGTGTGTGTGAGCCACTAAACCTGACAGACACTTTTCTAGCTTTCTGCTGCATGTTAACTGGGATTTTCCAATCAGAACTCTGCCACATCACCTGATGATGACAAACATAATGTGTGCTTATTTCTTTTACAATTACAGAACCACGTAAACATACATGGGGGAGGGGGGGGTGAATAGTTTGTGACGACTGTATATTTTGCTTCTTTACCTGTGCCATTTCCCCATCCACTTTTGAGCCATCATCGGATGTGTGATGGTCTAGAGATGGGGTGGATTTAGGAACCGAAGTCTGCTTTTTTGGATGCTGAAAATCAGAAAAACAGAACAAGGACCTTTAAAGAACTAGCAAACGTACTGTATTCAGACAATTACAAGTGATAAGTCAATTCATGTGAACACTCTCACTCAACTAACATATAGCTGAAGTCTGTACCCATATATGGGTCTCTTTCTAGAGGTTATAACAAGTGTCAACACACACCCTATAAGTTGGTACAGACAGTTACATTCACACAACTCATTCTTAACCCGTAGCAGCTTGTAAAGTGATGTCTTCTACCTGCGAATTATATTCGGTTGAAATAGTGACAAGTGCTGTTCCAATGATATGAAATCACTTGGAGTGAGACCATTCGTGAGGGCCCCACAAAGACAAATCTAGAAACTTGTGTGTGTGTGAGAAGTCCAGAGGAAACTAACAATTTTCAGAGAGGGCCCCATGACGCCAAGGCTAAAAACGTGTGTGTGTGAGCCACTAAACCTGACAGACACTTTTCTAGCTTTCTGCTGCATGTTAACTGGGATTTTCCAGTCAGAACTCTCAGTACAAGTACAAAGAATACAAAAGAATATATATATATATATATAGATATATATATATATATATATATATATATATATATTATATATATATATATATATATATATAATAAAATAAAACATAATATAACTCACCATATTACGCCATGGCCAATGTGAACCACCATAGTTATAATCAATTTCATTTCCTGTTTCAATTCTTTTAATGGCAAATAGACACAAGTGCGGTCTATTGTTTACTATGATTTTTTTCATACAGCAGTTCGGAGATTTGTCATTATCGTTACAAAGTCTTCCAAGGGATCCATCTTCTTTGGATGCATCAATACTAAAACATTTGTGAAAAAAAATACTATCTTTTAAACACTGACCTACAATATCAAAGTTTACAAAAAAGCACAACATTTCAGATTACATGTTAGAGCAATTCAAATTACATAGCACATCAATTGTAGCTGTAGAAGAAAGTCTTTTTCATCAGCCTAAAATGTTACAGTCCCCATTTGGTAAAACTACAATATACACAGAATAAGCACAAAACTATTAAAAATCACCCATAAAATTGTTCAGGAGGTCTAAGCATCATCATTTTAATTAACTGATATCCTCCTGCCATGTGTGATTAATAGATTAGTCCTGTGTTTACTCATTCTTCAAATATTCAAGTGTGTTCATTAAATTTCACATATCTGTCAAAAAACATCTTTATATACTTACCACCAGTGATGCTGCTGCCACTGAAATTCAAACAGAAAGGTTCCCTCTTTTTCAGTGTACTGTCTTGCCTGACATTCCTCTGCTTCAACGAGTTCCCCTCTGTATTCTAAAACAAAGGCTCCTTGTTCAACAGGCTCGGTAGCAAATACTCCTCTACCTATGAGGGCATATATACATACATTATACATACATACAAACATACATAAAACCTTTTTTAATTGAGAAAAACAGCAGAAAGTTGTTGCGTTAGCACTTTACATAAAAATTATCCCACTGACGATCGATTTCATGTAAATGCTCTTATCCCAAACAATTTACAACTGGGCAGTTTAGGGTTAAGGGCCTTGCTCAAGGGCCCAGGAGTGGCAGCTTGGTGGTTTTGAACTTGCAACCTTCAGGTCCAGAGTCCAATGCTTTAACCACTGAGCTACCACCTCATCAAAATGATACTGAAGCTGACTGCCTTAATAATCACAATTTTGTAAGTTGTATGTGTTTTCTTTTTTTCAAACAAAAAAATCTAAACTAATTTAATATCTGTCACCTAGAAAGATATGGATTATTGTGCAAGTGTTTTGCAAATGAATGGTAATGGGAAATATAAATGTAATATGTTGTTCCATACCTTTTTCATTATTTATAAACTTTTCCACAAACCCTGGTTTGTCACTTGAAGACAAAATATATGACGTTGCTTCATCAGCAGGCCGTATCCTCTTACTTCTTTTTGACATTATGGTGCTGTTATAAAATTACACATAAAAAATACATTAGTAACACATGAATGACAGTATAGAATGAGAGAAAAAACTTAATGATAAAGACAGTAAATAAATAGATTAAGTCAGGAGGGACGCTTCTCTGCTGGACTGGATAATTAGTAGTTAATATATAAGTGGAGTGGTTAAAGCGCTGTCATTAGGAGGTTTGAACACACCACCAAGTAAATAGCTGATAATATTCAATAATTAGTAGTTAATATATAAGTGGAGCTGTCAAGGACACAGTGAATAATAATACAATAACAATCCCCAGGTCTACCACAGATATAAACCCACTCCACCGCCCTCCACCCTTTCTATGTGTTAATTTTGTGTATTTACAGAAAAACCCGTAAATATATATATATATATTATATATATATATATATAGATCATGCAAAATTAATATATATATATATATAATCACAAACATTAATACAAACATAATCAAACATAATCGTGTTGGTATTATGCTTTATTTTAAATATTAACATATTGATATCCTGAACTCATTTGCTTGTCTGTAGATAGCATGCTTTGCTATCACTATTTACTGAGTTTAGGACTTTAAAAACGTTTATTGTATTAAGCCACGTTGCGCATGTTAGACGTTAAGTTTTTTTATAATGTACATTCTGTTAATATCCGTAGACATTGATTTTACGAGTCCGGTTATCCAGCGTTGGATGTAGCATGAACACGTGGTGAACTTCCCGGGAAAATGACGAAACACCGTCTGTGTCCGAATATTAATGACACGCCTTCCTTTCCGGGGGCTATTAGCAATTAGCGATCTGATTAAAAGTTGTTTTTCATTCACCATTAATTTTGTTTAGATTGATTTTAATCGGATTAAATGTAGAGATAAACAATAGCATCTTACCCGTGTCTTGCATGAACCGAGTCCGGTTATCCAGCGTGGATGTAGCATGAACACGTGATGAACGTCCCGGGAAAATGACGACACACCGCCTGTGTCAGAATATTAATGCCCCGCCTTCCTTTCTGAGTGCTATTAGTAAATTAGCGATGTGATTAAAAGGTTTTTTCATTAAGCATTAATTAGTTGAAATCGGGTTGGATTTGACTCGGAACTGTATTAAATACACCGGCAGGTTCTATACCGCTCCGAGTTTACTCCGATGACGTAACGCCGAAAGACATGACATTAATTTAATCTCATTTATATTTAATAACTACAGCACCCTTTACACTAATGAAACGCCCCCCCCCCTCTTCGTTTCTCATTGGCTAAATGATACACACACTTCCGGGAGTGTGTATCGGTTGCAGTACCACGGTCCCGCCTACAGGGGCGGTAAAGAGCAGAAAAATCTTACACACTTTTTACACACAAAACCGGTTTTTATCACGTTGTGGGCCAAGTGAGAAAAAAGCATCAGGCACATCAGTAGAGGCTTCTGAGGCTGTTTAAATGAATAACCCATGTGGGGTCCATCATTTTGGGCCCCACATGGGTTTTGGACCCCACATCGTTGGTGTGCTCCCGGTCACCGGACCCCACATAGTGATAACCGCAAGTACACACACACTAACACACACACACACACACACATACCTGGGATTGAACACCTCGTGTAGTGGATATGTCCATGTAGGTGCACTATAAACTCTGTGTGTGTGTGTGTGTGTGTGTGTGTGTGTGTGTGTGTGTGTGTGTGTGTGTGTGTGTGTGTGTGTGTAGGCTCTCCGCGGAGGAGGAGGATGAGATGGAGCCGGAGATTGAGGAGGCGTTTGAGAAGTTTTGTTTGGAGACTGAGAGAAAAAAACCCTAAAAAGAGTTTCATCATCGTCTTCATCATTCTCACCACCTTCTCCTTTATTTTACTGTAGATCATCTCACACACACACACACACACACACACACACACACACACACACACACACAGAACAGGCTTCAACATACAGACTTGTCTATTGGAGGGTGTGTGGACTTGGGGATGTGGGGTGTTTGTGTGTGCGAGAGAGAGTGTGTTGAGTGTGTGTGTGTGTGTGTGTGTGTGTGTGTGTGTGTGTGTGTGTGTGTGTGTGTGTGTGTGTGTGTGTGTGTGTGTGTGTGTGTGTGTGTGTAGTGTGTGTGTGTGTGTGTGTGTGTGTGTGTGTGTGTGTGTGAGTTATTGAGTGTGTGTGAGTGTGAGTGTGTGTGTGTGTGTGTGTGTGTGTGTGAGAGTGGTGTGTGTGTGTGTGTGTGTGTGTGTGTGTGTGTGTGTGTGTGTGTGTGTGTGTGTGTGTGTGCAGTTTGCAGTGAGGTTTTATTTCTAGGAGTGTTTGATGTTTGAGGATTTGATAAAAAAAATCAGATATTTTGTTTTTGTTGTTTTTTTCTGGTTCATTCTGAACTTTTTAAGAGTTTTACTGATTTTGAGGATCTTCAGCGCGAGAACGTCCTGGTTCCTGAGTCAGCACTCCACACACACACACACACTCACATACACACTACACACTTACACAAACACTCACACACACACACTCCACACACAGAGGAATGTTTATTTTATTAGAGTATTGTAAATATTATTACTGCATCTTTGGCCTGCAATAATAAATCTTTATAAGATCTCTGATTGGTCAGAATTCTCTTTCACACTGAACATTACAGCACACGTCTACTTTCACACTCATACTTCATTTCAAATACAAACTGCAATACAGCTACATACACCAACGTCTGTGTGTGTGTGTGTGTGTGTGTGTGTGTGTGTAACATTATACACTAGTAAATAAAGGTCATGGTTTGTTATGTACAGTGTTTTGATGTTGGATAAATGCAGTAAGAATAAGGAATGAATCATTTGTTGAAATGTGATTAAATCGATGCGCTTTATAAGAAATGATTTGTATGTTTAAATGTTGTTGTTGTTGTTGTTTATCAGTATATTTACACTGTTTTATGATTTAGTTTGTGCAGCGTGACCAGGTCCTCCATTAATGTTTTTACCGTCACATTCAGAAGAGATCAAACAATTAGTGTTAATTATTTACAATAAATTTATTCATCTGTAGGAAATGATCAAAAAGTAAAACTCTTCATTTCCTGACTTTTCTACGTCACTCAAAGACCTTCAGCTTATATCAAATCCCGCTTCAGTTCTAAACCCAAAACGCACAAACAAACACACACACACATACACACAAACAAACACACACATACACACACACGCACATACCATATATATATATATATATATAATTATATATATAATATATATATATATTATATATATATATATATATATATATAAGTACATAATACGCACATACACATATACATACACAACACACACACATGTATATATATATATATATATATATATATATATATATATATATATATATTGTGACGACGCAACACGCCGCCGAAGCCGAACAAGCGCTCCGAACGCCGCCACACCCCCGGTGCTGAAAGGACAGCGCCCCTTCAGCACCTTTATTTTGGGAAAGCAGCGAGCACATGGCCAGGGGGCGGTCCCAGGAGATGAAGCACGGCTGGGACGCAATCAGGCTCATCAGCCGCTCTCCACCATCCAGGAGGAGAGTCGAACCGTATAAAAGGGACACAGCAAGACGAGGTTTGGAGAGGAAGGTAATGGATGGTTGGATAAAGTCATTTACGTTTGAAATTTGTTCCCCTAGGCGGTACAGACGGCAGCAGCGAGGACGACGTACGCGTGCCGGCTCTCCCCAGGCGGCACCTTGGTCACCTCGCTTCATCGCAAGGAAAGAGCGGCTTCTCGGCCAAGCCGAAGGGATACAGCGCCGGTAAACCGCCCCGAATCTCGGGCAGCAGACGCCGGGAAAATACGGGAAGCCACGCGTCCCAAGGACGATACCCCCTTTCCCTTCACACCACACCTCCTTCACTGTAAATAAAAGACGCACGTGTGCTGGTTTTTCACCTAGATCCTTTGCCTCTGTCTCGGTGCTGTGTTCCTCAGAAAACATAGAGGGTCGCTACATTTGGTGGAGAAGCGGGCCTGAGAACACAGATCGGAGAACCTCCGCTCCGACACGCACCATGGAGCAGATACTGCAGCACCTCCTGCAACAGCAGACGGTGACCCAGGAACTAGCTAGAGGCGTGCAAGCGGCCACGAATGAAATCCTGGAGATGAGGCAGGAGAGTACCACAACCCCCCCACCCAGCATGGAACAGTGCGCACAGCGACTCATGGCCAAAATGACACCGTCCGATGATCCGGAATCATTCCTGCACCTGTTCGAGTGCATCGCGGTACGGGAGGACTGGCCCAAACGTGCGTGGGCTAGACTGATAGCCCCCCTCCTCGCGGGGAAGGCACAGCTGGCATATTACAGCCTCCCACCGGACTCGGCGATGGATTATGATGCGCTAAAGGAGGAAATACTGGACCAATACGGACTTTCTCCCAGAAACGCAGCAACAGAGTTCCACCGGTGGACGTACAGGACCGGGGCAGCACCGAAAGCCGAGATGGAAAACCTCCTAAGAACGGCAAAACGGTGGCTCCAACCAGAGAAGGAACTCCGCGCTGGAAGTCGTGGAGAAGGTGGCGATGGACAAGTTCGTGAAGTCTCTGCCGGCAGACGAACGGAAAGGCAGGTGAGCATGCGCGAACCCAAAAAACCCTAAAGAAGTGGTAGAAGCGCTTGAATGCGCAGGTCAGCACGCTCGACTTGGATCGGCTGGACCTCCGTGCTCGCACGCACTCGTTCACAGAGCACAAACGCCACGATTGGTCGAACAGACCTAGAAGACCCCGGCCCGATAACAGCCGCGCTCCGCCGTCACAGCGGGATGAGCCCATGCCCACCGACCCCGGACTCTCGCCACCAAAACAGGGAAAGAAGCCCTGGCTGGCAGGATGCACCATACACGCCCCTATAGATCCGCGTGCACCGGTCGAGGAAGTGAGGCTGAACGGCAAGACGGTGATGGCACTCATAGACTCGGGCAGCAGCGTCACACTGGCCAGACCATCGGTGGTGAGCCAGGAATCCAGGAACACGCAAACCATTCCGGTGACCTGCGTACACGGGGATGTCCGAGAGGTTGCCACCGCCAGAGTATGGCTGGCGAACGACCTGGGTGAGTGGCCACTAACTATAGGGCTAGTCCCGAGTCTCCCTGTCCCCCTCCTCATAGGCAGAGACTGGCCAGGTTTCCGGTACCAGGTGTCAGGAGTCCGAGAAAAGACGGGCCGTGGAAAGGACCAACCCCGCCGAGCGCTAATGGGCCAGGAGGAAGGAGCCGCCGATACAGGAGCGGACGGTGAGTGCAACACTTGACAATAACCCGGTGTCGAAGTCTATATCGCCAGGCCCTTACGCGAGGGCAGTTTCGCCCGAGAGCAGCGAGAGGACGAGCGGCTGAAGCATTGCTGGCATCAGGTACTGCGCGAGGAGGATATGCCGCAACCGATGCCACAAACGTATTTTAAATCGGTGGGCGGGCTGCTGTACTACCACACAAACCGCCGAGAACAGCCCTGCGACCTCTTGGTGGTACCGAGAGGAAAAACAGACACCGTTATCCGGCTAGCTCACGCACACCCCCTGGGGGGCCACCTAGGCCCCAAAAACACGCTTGGAGAAGATCCGAGACCGTTTCCACTGGCCAGGGATGGAAGCCGAGGTCAAACGCTTCTGTCTCGGCTGCCCGCGCTGCCAGCGCACCGGCACCCACAAAACCGCCTCCCGCCCCGCTCATCCCACTGCCGGTCATCGGAGGTACCCCTTTCGAGAGGAATGGGAATGGACCTCGTGGGACCCCTGCCGAAGTCAGGCCCGCGGTCCACGAGTACATACTCGTCATGGTTGACTACGCCACACGTTATCCCGAGGCCGTACCACTGAAGAAAGGCCAAACACAAAGAAACATCGCGAAGGGAGCTGATACTCCTCTTCAGCCGCGTCGGGATCCCTAAAGACCTGCTAACAGACCAAGGTACGCCGTTCATGTCAAAACTAATGGCGGACCTCTGTCGTCTGTTACAGGTCAAGCAAATCAGAACGTCGGTGTACCACCCACAAACAGACGGTCTCGTGGAACGGTTCAACCAGACGCTCAAAAGAATGCTCAAGCGCGTTGTAGACGAGGATGGAAGAAACTGGGATTTGCTACTCCCGTACGTCCTGTTCGCGATCAGGGAAACGCCGCAGGCATCGACGGGCTTCACTCCATTCGAGCTCCTGTTCGGGAGAAGACCGCGGGGCTTACTCGACGTGGTGAAAGAGTCGTGGGAGGAACAGCCCGCTCCGTTCCGCTCTGTAATAGAGTATGTGAAGGACTTACAAAGCCACATCGATAAAATAACGCCGAATCGTGCGAGAACACCTTGAACAAGCACAGGCGGAACAGAGCCGCACATATAACCGCCCGGCTCCGACCGAGAGAGTTTAAGCCTGGCGACAAAGTCCTACTCCTGGTACCCAAGCTCAGGCCTGCAAGTTCCTCGCACGCTGGCAGGGACCGTACACGGTCCTAGAAAAGGACAAGCCCGGTAAATTACCGGCTACAACAACCGGGCAAGAGAGCGGCAACCCAGGTTTACCACATCAATCCTGCTTAAAAAGTGGGTCGAGGGTTAACACGGCCCTGACAGCCTCTTCGGTAAGCCCAGCAGGTTCCATGGAGTACGCGTTGGTGGAAAAAGGAGACGACCTGACCCCGGCCCAACGACAGGACGTAACTGAGCTCCTGAGCCAATTCACAGACGTCTTCTCGGCCACGCCGGGACGCACGCACCTTGTACAGCACGAGATAAAGACACCGCCGGGAGTGGTGGTACGCCAGCGGCCATACAGGGTCCCCGAAGCCCGTCGGTGCGTGTGATCGAAGAGGAGGTGAAACAAAATGCTAGCGGATGGCATAATTGAACATTCAAGCAGCCCGTGGTCCAGCCCAATAGTCGTCGTCCCGAAGCCGGACGGCACGCCTCCGGCTGTGCAACGACTTCCGGAAGCTAAACCAGGTATCGGACTTCGACTGCTACCCGCTGCCGAGAATCGACGAGCTCGTAGAGAGGCTCGGGTAATGCCAGGTTTATCTCCACGCTGGATCTGACAAAGGGTTACTGGCAGGTATCTCTCTCCCCGGAGGCGAGGAAGAAAACCGCATTCAGCACGGCCGCCGGACACTGGCAATACCGCGTCCTGCCGTTTGGACTACATGGCGCGCCAGCCACCTTCCAGCGTTTAATGGATATCGTCCTGCGACCTCACCACACCTTCGCGGCTGCCTACTTGGACGATGTCATCATTCCATTCAAGGACATGGTCAGACCACCTACATCATATCAGGCAAGGTACTTACCGAGCTCAGGAAAGGCAGGGCTTGACCGCAAACCCAAAAAAATGCCACCTGGGACTGACGGAAGCGCCAATATCTCGGGTACCGAATAGGAAGAGGGGCTGCTGAAGCCACAGGAAAAAAAGGTAGGAAGCCGTGAAGGGACTACCCCCAACCAACTTCACTAAAAAGCAGGTACGTGCATTTCTTGTGGGCTGGCCGGGTATTACCGTCCGGTTTGTACCTAATTTTTCTGCCATAGCCTCTCCCCTTGTCAGATCTCACGAAAAAGGGTAGACCGGAGAGGATCGACTGGACGCAGGAGACCGAACGAGCCTTCCAAAGACTGAAAGGAAAATACTTACACATCTGCACCAGTCCTGAGAAACCCCGATTTCGACCGGCCGTTCGTAGTACACACAGGATGCGTCGGAGACGGGACTGGGGGCCGTCCTCTCGCAGCCGTTCGAAGACACTGAACACCCGGTGCTATACATAAGCAGGAAACTGTCCAAAGCTGGAACAAAAATATGCAGCCGTCGAGCGAGAGGCGCTCGCCATTAAATGGGCAGTGGAGGAGCTACGATACTTACCTGACCGGCAGACGATTCACACTCGTCACGGACCACGCCCCTCTACAATGGATG
>JACRUU010000004.1:24283415-24285767 GCA_030449085.1 Kryptopterus vitreolus | reverse complement strand
GTCTGATCTCACAGACATTCATCATCGTCTGATGTCACAGACCTTCATCATCAGTCTGTCTGATCTCACGGACCTTCATTACAGTCTGATCTCACAGACCTTCATTCATCATCGTCTGATGTCACAGACCTTCATCACAGTCTGATCTCACGGACCTTCATTACAGTCTGATCTCACAGACATTCTCATCGTCTGATGTCACAGACCTTCATCACAGTCTGATCTCACAGACCTTCATCACAGTCTGATCTCACAGACCTTCATCACAGTCTGATCTCACAGACCTTCATCACCGTCTGATCTCACAGTCTGATCTCACAGACCTTCATCACATCTCACAGACCTTCATCACAGTCTGATCTCACAGACCTTCATTAGTCTGATCTCACAGACTTTCATTACAGTCTGATCTCACAGACCTTCTTCACAGTCTGATCTCACAGACCTTCATCACAGTCTGATCTCACAGACCTTCATCACAGTCTGATCTCACAGACCTTCATTACAGTCTGATCTCACAGACATTCATCATCGTCTGATCTCACAGACCTTCATTCACAGTCTGATCTCACAGACATTCATCACAGTCTGATCTCACAGACCTTCTTATCTGATCTCACAGACTCATGTCTGATCTCACAGACCTTCATTAGTCTGATCTCACAGACCTTCTTCACAGTCTGATCTCACAGACCTTCATTACAGTCTGATCTCACAGACCTTCTTCACAGTCTGATCTCACAGACCTTCATCACTCTGATCTCACAGACCTTCATCACAGTCTGATCTCACAGACCTTCATCACAGTCTGATCTCACAGACCTTCATCACAGTCTGATCTCACAGACCTTCATCACAGTCTGATCTCACAGACCTCATCACAGTCTGATCTCACAGACCTCACAGTCTGACTCACAGACCTTCATCACAGTCTGATCTCACAGACTTTCATCACAGTCTAAATGCTCAGAAATGGATCAGACTTCACTCTATATAATATTCAAGTTGTCTAAACGTCACGGTCTGGTAAAAATCCCTCGAGACACGGGGAGAACATGCAAACTCCACACACACATGGCCGAGACGGGAATCGAACCCGGACCCTGGTGGTGTGAGACGAACGTGTTAACCACTAAATCACTAAGAGATCACTCTTATAAACTTCTTCCTCTTTCTGCTGTACCCTGTAGGGGGAGACACAACCGATCCTCCTTCTCCACACCACCCTGTTCTCTACATCTGACTTTTTCACCCCAACCACCGACATGTCTCCTCCCACTACATGTGTGTGTGTGTGTGTGTGTGTGTGTGTGTGTGTGTGTGTGTGTGTGTGTGTGTGTTTGTGAGTATCTTACACCCCACAGTCATCCTGCTCAAATCCTTCTAGTTCATCAATCTGTTCACTGAGAGATGACTCCAAATCCAAATATGTGCCATTATGGGAAAGCTGCAGAGCACAATCATCCAACTGCAGAGAGAGAGAGAGAGAGAGAGAGAGAGTGTTAATGACATATCTGTGCTGTGTGTGTGACCTGTGTTATATCCTGTTCAGTGTCAGTATATGTATGAGTATAGTGTCAGTATATGTGTGAGTATAGTGTCAGTATAGTGTCAGTATAGGTGTGAGTATCGTATAGGTGTGAGTATAGTGTCAGTATATGTGTGAGTACAGTGTGGGTATAGGTGTGAGTATAGTGTCAGTATATGTGTGAGTATATGTGTGAGTACAGTGTGGGTATAGGTGTGGGTACAGGTGTGAAAATAGTGTAGTATATGTGTGAGTACAGTGTGAGTACAGGTGTGAGTATAGTGTCAGTAAATGTGTGAGTACAGTGTGGGTATAGGTGTGAGTATAGTGTCAGTATAGGTGTGAATATAGTGTCAGTATATGTGTGAGTACAGTGTGGGTATAGGTATGAGTATTGTGTCAGTATAGGTGTGAGTATAGTGTCAGTATATGTGTGAGTACAGTGTGGGTATAGGTGTGAGTATAGTGTCAGTATATGTGTAAGTATAGTGTGGATATAGGTGTGAGTATATGTGTGAGTATAGTGTCAATATAGGTGTGAGTACAGGTGTGAGTACAGGTGTGAGTATAGTATCAGTATATGTGTAAGTACAGTATGTGTGGTGTCATAGGTAGTGAGTATAGTGTCAGTATACAGTGTGAGTATATGTGTGAGTATAGTGTAGTGTATATAGAGTATAGTGTGTGTATATAGGTGTGAGTAGTAGATATGTGTGAGTATATAGTGTGAGTATAGTGTGTGTAGTGTGTGTATATAGTGTGATATAGTGTGAGTATAGAGTATAGTGTGTGAGTATATGTGTGAGATATCAGTATATGTGTAA
>JACRUU010000004.1:24240915-24273415 GCA_030449085.1 Kryptopterus vitreolus | reverse complement strand
AGGGAGTTTTTCCTCGTCACCGTCGCTTCGGCTCAACAAGAAACAATTAGTGCTAAACTGATTTTCACTTTTCACACATTAGTATTATGTAAAGCTGCTTTGAGACGATGACACATTGTAAAAAGCGCTTTATAAATAAAACTGAATTGAATTCATACACTAGGGACAATTTTCCAAGGTTATACTGTATATGCAGTAGGAGTTATACACAAATATAAAATAACTTAAAGCGGTAAGTTATTATTTGTTTTGTCACCCATTGTCTATTTTTGTGGGAACAAAGACTCGGCTCCATTACACGACGCAGAATTGGGTTCTTATTAACCACTTATAAGGAACAGATAAACATTTTAATATTCCAAGGGCTTGTATTAATAATAGCTTGCTTTCATTATGTACACTGAATCTGACTAGTAAATGCTAAAGTAAACAGTGGTAATAAAATGAGTTCATCTCAGTCTATGTTGCGTCATGCTTCTTCCCTCCCTCGTCATTTACTGCTGTAATACACACGCTGGATAGAATCTTATAGAACCGTGCTTTAAAATGTTTACATATAGACAGCGTTTAGGGAGTAATTAGTTACATGTAACGGCGTTACATAATTTAACTTTAAAATAAATGTAGCAGTAATTCGTTACAGTTACTCTGAATAATGTGTAATTCAATTACAGTTACAGATGTCGCCGTTAAGAATGCGCGTTTATTCTCGCGACTTGCCGCATTTTGTGCCGCGGAGTGCCGCGATATCCCGTTAAACCCTGGTGACACTTTTTTTCTGAATTTAAATACACGTGTTGTATTTTGCAGAATATCCACCAGATGGCGCATGGAACGACATATTATATCTACAGGCCAGAAGTTACTTGTAAACACTTTTCAATTATCCTGAAAAACATTACACAACAATAAAATATAAATATATAAATACAAAATCTATTTACAAGAGTGCATTAAGACAAGACTGAAAATATATTTTATTTAATAGTGTGAATTTAACAAACAGGGGGCACGGTGGCTTAGTGGTTAGCACGTTCGCCTCACACCGCCAGGATCCGGGTTCGATTCCCGTCTCGGCCATGTGTGTGTGGAGTTTGCATGTTCTCCCCGTGTCTCAGGGGGTTTTTCTCCGGGTTCTCCGGTTTCCCCCGGTCCAAAAACATGCACGGTAGGTTGATTGGCACCTTGGAAAATTATCCCTAGTGTATGAATGTGTGTGTGTGTGTGCCCTGCGATGGGTTGGCATTCCGTCCAGGGTGTATCCTGCCTTAATGCCCATAGACGCCTGAGATAGACACAGGCTCCCCATGACCCGAGGAAGATCGGATAAAAGCGGTAGAAGATGAATGAATGAATGAATTTAACAAACAGCCACGTTGTGTCATATTCTTTGCATTTTCCTTAAAATAACGTTTTTGAAAGACAGAGAGAATCACATTCACACTATTTTCCTGGTGTGAGGGTCATAAAGTATGAAAACGTATGGAATAAATCACTGTATGCATTTACAGTTTCCTTTAGAAACAAACATATAGGCAAAGATCTTTTAGTCATTAAATTTGAGGTTTCTACTAAACAAATCAGGATTATACAGCATAATGCATGTGAAAAGGAGTTTAATCTGGTTTGTTTAATGACACTTTACAAATAGTCATGCATGAAAGGTGAGAAGAGACTCAAATACTCAAATACTTTGTAAAAATGCCCCTTTTGACTTGCGAGAGAGATTGCCTTTGTCCCTCTCACACGCAAGCCGACAATATGGTTAAACATGCAACAAACATTTAATATAATCTTGAAAAAATACTTCAATTTGTTTAAACCAATTGCTATTATCCTTTTATTTAATAGGACCAACATTTAGACAGAATCTTATAATAAATAAATGATTATGACTTGATGGCGAGTACAAGACTCTGAAAAAGCTGTATTTAATAACAACAACAATAAACTAGCCTACATAAAAAAAAAACATATTTTTATTATTAACTTGTATTTCTCATAATCAATCCAGTATAAAAACATTAATAACAAATACATTTAAATACTGTTTCTGCTCGGAGTCGATCGAATGATTTTCTTTTTTGCTTATAAAGATTGTTTAACACAGAACATCTGATTGTACAAAAGGTTAATTTCGTTTAACGTTTATCAGTTCAGTGAACTATGACGGTTCCAGAGGTAAAAACGCACTTCCTTCATCAAGACATTTCGGATTCTGTTGGTAAGAAATTTCACCCCAAATCCCATGACTGGAAGCGAATTAATGAATTAATGAACTTCTTAGAAAGAAGCGATTAATTTTACGTCTTTTTTTTTTAAATTAAATACTACATTTACTGACAAAACCATTTTGTTGTATTTTTGTGTTCAGTGAATTAAACTGAAATCTTTTTTATAATGTTCTGCTGGGAAAATAAATATGGCCTGGAACAGTTTATACAGTTTATCCACCCGTATGTTTGCACGTCTCACCGAGGTTTTGATCCCATCGAGTGCTTCTGCTCCACGGCTCGAGAGCCTCCTCTCATGAACACCCGGGCAGCGGGCACTTAATATCATGTCTCTAGGATTGTCTCTATACTGCAGGACAGGAGGTCACACAATCTGCTATTGTCCCCTGCCTGAACTGAAACCTTGAGTAAGGAACCAGACTGAAGAGGGAACCTCGTCCTCATCTGGGTCACACTGCATGTGTGTTCATGTTGAGGTGATCAAATGCAATGTAAACTGTAGACTTGGGTCCGTGGTGTTGAGCGAGTCCCAATCCATCCCAAAAGCTCATGATTGGCTCTGTAATTTCTCAGATCTTCAGACCGTAGATGAGGAAGGTCTGGGGAAAAAGAGAACAGCAACAGGAAGGGGCGTATCTCAGGGGTTACTCATCGGAAGGTCGGGGGTTCGAGGCCCAGTATCATCAAGCTGCCTCTCTTATGTCCTTGAGCAAGGCCGGTAACCCTCTGTGCTCCAACTTCCACACAAGCTGGTATATGTATAACGTATAAGTTGAGCGTTCGTTCTTAAAAAAGAACCGTCTTAAACATTAACCCTGTTGTTTGTCTGCTTCCCTGACTAAGTCATCATTAACACATGTTCATGAACAGTGTAGGCTTTAACCCAGGGCTTCACACACCTTTGTGGCTACTTTCCATATGAAATGTGTATCAATGATATAAACAAGTAGAAGTAGTAGAAGAAGAAGAAGTAGAAGGTACTGGTGACACATGGTGTACCAGTGAATGAGTCAGGAACTAATTCATTATGTAACAACATGTATTCTGGTTTGTTGCTACATTCAATCGATTTCATTGTAAATGTTTATTTCTGATTAATTAAAAAATCACTCTGACATTGTGTAAGATCGTTTAGCTTTTCTGTCTGTGTCCCTTCAAATACGCACCTAAAACATACCGTTTCCTATGAAGGTCCTCCCAAATGTGCCCTCTTCTGGACAAGTCAACACCTGGAACAGAGTGCAGGTTAACATCTGGAACACCAACACACCAAAACACACAAAACACAAAAACACACAAAACACCTGGAAACAGAACATCTGTGCAGGTTAAATTTGAAACACCTGAAATGCCAAAACACACAAAACACCAAAACACCTGGAACAGAGTGCAGGTTAACATCTGCAACACCAAAACACACAAAACACCAAAACACACAAAACACCAAAACACCTGGAACAGAGTGCAGGTTAACATCTGGAACACCAAAACACACAAAACACCAAAACACCTGGAACAGAGTGCAGGTTAACATCTGGAACACCAAAACACACAAAACACCAAAAACACAGAGTGCAAAACACCAAAACACACAAAACACCAAAACACTGGAACAGAGTGCAGGTTAACATCTGGAACACCAAAACACACAAAACACCAAAACACACAAAACACCAAAACACCTGGAACAGAGTGCAGGTTAACATCTGGAACACCAAAACACACAAAACACCAAAACATACAAAACACTAAAACACCTGGAACAGAGTGCAGGTTAACATCTGGAAACACACAAAACACAGAGTGCAAAACACACAAAACACCAAAAACACACAAAACACCAAAACACCTGGAACAGAGTGCAGGTTAACATCTGGAACACCAAAACACACAAAACACAAACACAAAACACACAAAACACACAAAACACACAAAACACCTGGAACAAAACACAAACACAAAACACAAACAAAAACACACAACAAAACACTAATCTGGAACAGAGTGCAGGTTAACATCTGGAACACCAAAACACACAAAACACCAAAACATCAAAACCCAAACAAAACACTAAAACACCGGGAAAACAGAGTGGAACAGAGTGCAGGTTAACATCTGGAACACCAAAACACACAAAACACCAAAACACAAAACACCTGGAACAGACACAAAAAAAACACACAAAAGACACAAAACAAAACACAAAAACACAACAAAACACCTGGAAACAGAGTGCAGGTTAACATTGGAACAGGTGAAACACCTGAAAACACAAAAACACCTGCACAAAACACACAAAACACACAAAACACACAAAACACCATAAAACACCTGGAACAGAGTGCAGGTTAACATCTGGAACACCAAAACACACAAAACACCAAAACACCAAAAACAAAACACAAAACACAAAACTGGAACAGAGTGCAGGTTAACATCTGGAACACCAAAACACACAAAACACACAAACAACAACACACAAAACACCTGGAACAGAGTGCAGGTTAACATCTGGAACACCAAAACACACAAAACACACAAAACAAAACACAAACAAAAACATTAACATGGAAACACCAAAACACACAAAACACCAAAACACCTGGAACAGAGTGCAGGTTAACATCTGGAACACCAAAACACACAAAACACCAAAACACAAAACAAAACACCTAAAACACCTGGAACAGAGTGCAGGTTAACATCTGGAAAAAAACACACAAAACACACAAAACACCAAAACACACAAAACACCAAAACACCTGGACAAGTGCAACACTGGAAAAACACAAAACACCAAAACACCAAAACACCAAAAAACACACAAAACAATGGAACAGAGTGCAGGTTAACATCTGGAACACAAAACAAAACACACAAAACACCAAAACACACAAAACACAAAACAAAACCTGGAACACCAAAACACCAAAACACACAAAACACCAAAACACCTGGAACAGAGTGCAGGTTAACATCTGGAACACCAAAACACACAAAACACCAAAACACACAAAACACCAAAACACCTGGAACAACACACTGGAACAGAGTGCAGGTTAACATCTGGAACACCAAAACACACAAAACACAAAAACACACACAAAACACCTGGAACAGAGTGCAAACACAACAAAAACACCAAAAACACAAAACAAAAAACACCTGAAACAGAGTGCAGGTTAAATTTGAAACACCTGAAATGCCAAAACACACAAAACACCAAAACACACAAAACACCAAAACACCTGGAACAGAGTGCAGGTTAACATCTGGAACACCAAAACACACAAAACACAAAAACACACAAAACACCAAACCCTGGAAACAGAACACAGTGCAGGTTTAACATCTGGAACACCAAAACACACAAAACACACAAAACACCAAAACACCACCCTGGAACAGAGTGCAGGTTAACATCTGGAACACCAAAACACACAAAACACCAAAACACACAAAACAAAACACCAAAACACCAAAACACCTGGAACAGAGTGCAGGTTAACATCTGGAACACCAAAACACACAAAACACACAAAACACCAAAACACAAACAAAACACACAAAACACACAAAACACCAAAACACCTGGAACAGAGTGCAGGTTAACATCTGGAACACCAAAACACACAAAACACACAAAACACACAAAAACACACACAAAACACAACAAAACACAAAACAGAGTGGAACACAAAACACACAAAACACAAAAACACACAAAACACCTGAAACAGAGTGCAGGTTAAATTTGAAACACCTGAAATGCCAAAACACACAAAACACACCAAACACCAACACACCAAAACACACGAAACACACAAAAACACCTGAAACACCAAAACACCAAAAAACACACAAAACACCAAAATACACAAAACACCAAAACACCTGGAACAGAGTGCAGGTTAACATCTGGAACACCAAAACACCAAAACACACAAAACACCAAAACATCTGGAACAGAGTGCAGGTTAACATCTGGAACACCAAAACACACAAAACACACAAACGCCAAAACACACAAAACACAAAAACACACAAAACACAAAACAAACACACACAAAAAACAAAACAAAACAACAAAAAACACAAAACAAAACACCTGAAACAGAGTGCAGGTTAAATTTGAAACACCTGAAATGCCAAAACACACAAAACACCAAAACACACCAAACACCAACACACCAAAACACACGAAACACACAAAACACCTGAAACACCAAACCAAAAACACAAAACACACAAAAACCACCAAAAAACACTGAAACACACAACACGTGAAACACCAAAACACCAAAAAAAACACAAAAAACACAAAAACACCAAAATACACAAAACATACAAAATACACAAAACATACAAAATACACAAAACATACAAAATACACAAAACATACAAAATACACAAAACACATGAAACATCTGAAACATCTGAAACACACGACTGAGCAAAACAGAGATACATTTGTCGTTTCTGTATCACTTGCAGAATAATAATTGCTAATGTGTTTTTTCTGCTTTGGGGTTCGACATCAAAGCGACCCACAATGTCTCAGTGTTTATTTATTCACAATAAGATACTACTTTATAGTGAAATTTATTGAGTCTTAGCTTCTGTACGTTGCGTAAACTCTTTAATGGCTGATTAGTGGTTCTAATCTGATCCCAGTGTGATTATGGAATATCTGTGTTTTATGAATTGGTAATAATCCGAGTGTTGTTATTGTGCAGGTGAAAACAAAACTTTTTGCGGTATGTTGTTACAGTAAACAAATCGGTGTAACACTACTTGTACTTCATCACACCACAACTCAGGATTTATCAAAATCTTCCAAATAAATTATATACAGTAAATAAGAAGAATATTACATGTGCATTATATTTAATTATGAATAAAATCCTATAAATCCCCCCACACACACTATACAGTGTTATAATGGATCTGCACTCTGTAAAGATATATTATTATTATTATTATTATTATTATTATTATTATTATTATTATTATTATTATATATGTGTGTGTGTGTGTGTGTGGTGTGTGTGTGTGTGTGTGTGTGTGTGTGTGTGTGTGTGTGTGTGTGTGTGTAACGGAATAAGTGGTGATTTAAAAATGCTTAGTCATACTATAAGTGTGTTTATAGTGTGTACTAACTAATGTTGTCTCTAATGTGTGTGTGTGTGTGTGTGTGTGTGTGTGTGGATGTAAGGGTCTCCACATGGCTGTAAACTCAGGATGTAGGTGTATTATGCTGAGCAGGCATTATCTCACTCGGTCAGATGGATCTACAGATAATAGACCATGCAACAAGTGCTGAAGGTCAGTATTAATGGATGACAGCACGTGTGGAGAACTCTCACACACATACATGCACACACACATACACACACACACACACACACACACACACACAGACACTTGATTCTTCAGAAAGCAGGAAAGAAGATGAAGCTGAAGCTCCCAAACCCGGGTCTGGAGGACCGAATCCCATCCCACGCTGAGCTGGAGGAGATGGAGAAGGTCCAGGCTGAGGATCGTCCTCAGTGGGACAACAAAGCTCAGTACATGCTCACCTGTGTGGGCTTCTGTGTGGGACTGGGGAACGTCTGGAGGTTCCCTTACCTGTGTCAGAGCCACGGAGGAGGTAAGTCTTCTAAGGAGTTTTAGGTTCCTTGGTGGTTCATTGAATGGTGAAAAGTTACAGGTGGAGTTTAGTTACACACTTCTGGAACAGGTCAAGTTTCCTGATGTGTGGTTCTTCATGGTTCTTCAGGGTTCTCCAGGGTTTCTTTAAAAGAAAAGAATGCAACAGTTTTCACTAAGAGTCTCCGTTTCATAGCATCAGAACCAAAGTCGAAGATCCACCCAGATCTTTCAGAGCAGGTTTATGGTGTGTAACTGGATATCTGAGTGCAGCATCAGTGAACTTGAGGAAAGAGGAAGAGAATTACACTTAAATATTGATCATAAGCGCTGTGGGTTCCTACAGGTTTGGGTGAAGTTTCTCACTATACATCTGAAGTCCAGTAGACATGCTCATGGGCACAATATCTCATTTAATGCGTTTACATATATCAGAATATTGGTTGGAAAGTGAAAAATGTGACAATAAAGACAACGTAAGTGAGTGAAGAAAAAAATTAACAATTGAACCAGTTTCTCTCACTTGTTAATGAAGAACTTCATCCCTTTAACTCATGGTGAGTTCAAAATCATTAACAGATCATGAGTTAATACAAACCTGGCTGGAAGGTTTTTTGAAACTCTTCTGTCACTCATCTACATCAGAGTCCATCAACGTGTGACAGTAACTTATAAAATGTAATGTTTAATTGATTGCTGATGCTATGAAGAAATGTATATATGAGCGACACGCCATGCTAAAAACATGCTAATCTAAAGAGGCTAGCGCAATTATTGGGGGTCTGTAATGAACACATAGCAGGAGAAAAGCTGACGCTGAAGTGACCATGAAACAATGGCGGAGCGAAGCTTTATCAGACCTCTGTTTTACTGCCCGGTTATAGATAAGGAAGATAAAGAATGATATCTTTAGATTTAATTATTGATCTAAAACTTTTTTTTTTTTTATCATGGTTGAGTTACAGAAACTCCTTCACATTTCACCTGCTTATTACAAACACCAATAACAACATCCAATTATTACCAATCTGTTATTAGAGGTGATTGTGGTCATTGACTTCTTGTCTATTTATATATCTTCTGAACAATCAAATGATGTGAATTCAGCAGATGAATCTGTGACTTGCTCTGCATCACGTTCCTTCACGTTTCATCCGTAATACACCTTTCCCTCTTTCCCACAATGCATTTCTCTACCTACTTTTACCAAGTTTCATCTCAAAATCCCAAAACTGATGATTATGAAGGGTTATAACTGGACCCTCTTTGAATAGAATAGAACAGCCTTTTTTTGTCATATATACATTATAGCACAGTGAAATTATTTCTTTACATATAACAGTTTGTTTGGATATGTTATATATGATATGATATATATACCTTGATCAATGATCAAAGAAAGGTAGCTTGGTGATACGCCTCCCCTATTGATACACCCCTCCCCTACTGAGATACACCTCCCCCACTGAAATACACCCCTCCCCTACCGAGATATACATCCCTCACTGACATATGCCCCTCCCCTACTGAGATACACAAATCCCACTAATATACACCTCCCCCACTAATATACACCTCCCCCACTCACATACACCTCCACCACTAATATACACCTCCCCCACTAATATACACCTCCACCACTAATATACACCTCCACCACTAATATACACCTCCACCACTAATATACACCTCCACCACCAAAGACAACCTACTAATATACACCTCCACCACTACTAATATACACCTCCCCCACTAATATACACCTCCACCACTAATATACACCTCCACCACTAATATACACCTCCTACTAATATACACCTCCTACTAATATACACCTCCCCCACTAATATACACCTCCACCACTAATATACACCTCCACCACTAATATACACCTCCACCACTAATATACACCTCCACCACTAATATACACCTCCACCACTAATATACACCTCCACCACTAATATACACCTCCACCACTAATATACACCTCCACTAATATACACTAATATACACCTCCACTAATATACACTAATATACACCTCCACCACTAATATACACCTCCCCCACTAATATACACCTCCCCCACTAATATACACCTCCACCACTAATATACACCTCCTACTAATATACACCTCCTCCACTAATATACATCTCCACCACTCACATACACCTCCCCCACTAATATACACCTCCCCCACTAATATACACCTCCACCACTAATATACACCTCCACCACTCACATACACCTCCACCATACACCTACACCTCCCCTCCCCAATAATGTGCACATTAAATTCACCTTTTCTCTTGCCTTGTTTCTCGCACTGACTTCTGTAAAAGTTTGTCATCTAATAAACACCAACACTGTGTACAGGAGCGTTCATGATCCCATTCCTCCTGTTGCTGGTACTGGAAGGAGTTCCTCTCCTCCACCTGGAGTTTGCCATCGGACAGAGACTGAGGAAGGGAAGTGTCGGTGTCTGGAGGTCCATCAATCCGTATTTATCTGGAGTGGGTGAGTGTGGAATTAAGCAGTACTGAATAAATATAGTAAAGATGAACTCTTGATGGTTAATTTATCTTTAAGGAAGAGATGATATGATGCTGGCTGAAAGAACCTGACTTACCTCTTTTCAGAGGTCAGGTCATGTATTCCTCAACTCAAACTTCAGCAGACCACGGGCTTTAGAAGTTCTATTTAGATGTTGGCATCTTCATTAATTCATTCATTCGTCTTCTACCGCTTTATCCGATCTTCCCTCGGGTCACGGGGAGTTTGTGTGTATCTCAGGCGTCTATGGGAATTAAGGCAGGATACACCCTGGATGGAATGCCATCCCATCACACACACACACACACATTCATACACTAGGGACAATTTTCCAAGGTGCCAATCAACCTACCGTGCATGTTTTTGGACCGGGGGAGGAAACCGGAGAACCCGGAGAAAAACCCCCTGAGGCACAGGGAGAACATGCACAAACTCCACACACACATACTTCATAAATGTCTTAAATCCACTCAATGTTTATCAGTAAACATTCAGAAACATTTGTTATTCAGAAAAGTCAACATTTCACAAATCACCAATCAGAAATATGTTTAATAAATCACTAATGGAGTGAAAAAGAGGTTTGCTGTTTTATTCTGTAAACAGAATAAAGCTGTGCTCTGATTGGTGGATTTTAGACTCTGTTGTTTCCTGGTATTGAGTTTTTGAATTTATTTATTGATCAAATTTTATTGTTATAGAATAAAAATTATTTATTGACGTGAGATTTTTGTTTGTAAAAAAAAAAATAAAGCCATGTGAACAAAAGGAGGAGGAACGAGTGAGTAATCTGAAAATAACTGGAATGCTCCACAGGTACAGCGTCCATGCTCGTGTCCTGTATGGTGGGAATGTACTACAACACCATCATCGCCTGGGTCATGTGGTACTTATTCAACTCCTTCCAGGATCCATTACCATGGAGTCAATGTCCCATTAATGAGAACAGAACAGGTGCTTTTTCCATTTCACTACAATACGAAAATATAAATACTCAAACATTTACGCCATTTGGCAGACGCCCTTATCCAGAGCGACTTACAACTGAGCAGCTGAGGGTTAAGGGCCTTGCTCAAGGGCCCACTAGTGGCAGCTTGGTAGTGCTGGTGGTGGGATTTGAACCTGTGATCTTCCGCCTTAACCACCAAACCACTAAGCCACCAACTCCCTTAGTGGCTTAGTGGTTTGATGGTAATGTATTGGCCTCTGGACCAGAATATTGCAGGTTTAAACCCCACAACCACCAAGCTACCACTAGTGGGCCCTTGAGCAAGGCCCTCAATTGCTCAGTTGTAAGTCGCTCTGGGTAAGGGCGTCTACCAAATACTGTAAATATAAATGTAAGCCACACCTCCCATGTTCTATGGCATATTTATAAATCTGGTCTTCTATTTATCTGTAAGATGTTTCTCATAAATGTTGAATAATTTCATTGTCTCCCCCTACAGGCCTGGTGTCAGAATGCGCCCGCAGTTCCTCTGTGGATTATTACTGGTACAGGGAAACCTTGAACATCTCAACCAACATCCAGGACTCGGGTGGTTTGCAGTGGTGGATGGTTCTGTGTCTGATCGTGGCATGGATGTTTCTCTGGGTCTGCTGTATCCGAGGCATCGAAACCACCGGGAAGGTAAAGCACAAGTATCATTCGGTGTGTTAACACTGCCATGGCCATGTCTTTGTGAGAACAGCAGCAACAATAAAAAGGTGTGTCTCGGGTTAACGTCCCAGTGGCTTTATGATCAGTCAGTACATTTATGCTCTTTATCTCCCACCACTATAAAAATGACGTGCCAGGAACCTTCATTCATCTTTCAGGTTCAACAATCAATTCCAAAGTTAATCAGGACTCAGTGGTAAATTACTGTCAGATTACCTTCTTACTGTTCTTCAGGCTGTGTACATCACCTCCACGCTGCCTTACATCGTCCTCACCATCTTCCTGATACGAGGACTGACTTTCAAAGGTTCTGTCGAAGGCATCCAGTATCTCTTCACTCCAGATGTGAGCATTTCTAATCCACCCGGACTTTATCTTCACCTGGTCTTAATCATAACCATGTCTTTAGGGCTGGTAGTTTCTCCTCAGCTCAGATCCAGTAGTAAAACTTTTATAGGAAGTGAAACTTCAGTGCAAACATCAACAAGCAATCAATCTTAATGATAAAACCGAAAGCCTAAATGAGACATAACATTCATGTAAAAGTAACCAGAAGATCCTCCTGAACGTTAAAAAATAAATGCCAAAGTAGATCCTCATGTGATATTTTAAACTTTCCCAATTTAAAAGTTAAATCTTCCTCAAAATGTAGATTTTCCAAATGTAAATTCCATGAAAACTATGAATCCATGAATCTAAAAATAAATCTTATAATCCTAATAAATCGTGTGCTTGAATCTAAATAAAAGTAAATAAATCTAAATAAATAATTAATTAATAGCCTTAATGCTATTAGAGATCTTTTATAGGCCGAATAAGTGCTACATTAACTTTAAACCTAAAGCAAACAGAAGACGTGGCATAAGATGTTTGTTATTATCGTAGCACTGTGTTTATGAACCCTTACAGTGACATTAAGTCTTCCCTTTCCCTTTTTTTACATTCAGTTAAACGAGTTGGCGAATCCAACCACATGGCTGGATGCTGGAGCTCAAGTCTTCTACTCCTTCTCTCTTGCTTTTGGAGGACTGATCTCCTTCTCCAGCTACAACTCTGTACAGTGAGTACATCTTTCACCAAGTAAGAGGAAATCATCACACGTCATTTCATAAATAATATATTTATCTGTATTTTTTTAGTAATAACTGTGAACAGGATGCTGTCATCATCTCCATCATCAACGGGCTTACGTCGGTTTATTCCGCCATCGTCGTCTACTCCATCATCGGCTTCCGAGCCATGGAGAAGTTCGACGACTGTCTCAATGGGTATCTGACCCGTTTATCTCATCATGGATTAAATCTGAACCTGTTCTCAGACTCCATGTGGTGGTGTGGAACGGAGCTGAGCCTCAATAATCCCACCAAACCTTCACTGTGCCTCTCTTTGTGTTGGTAAACAGGAACATCATGGCACTGTTGAATGCATTTGATCTTCCCGCTGAAAACATAACCGAGAGTAACTATGACCAAGTCCTACAGTTTCTCAACAGCACATCACCAGCCATAGTTGAGGGCCTCAATCTGAGATCATGTAATATGCAGGATCTCCTAAGCCAGGTGAGACCTTCTGTTTTATAAAACTCTTATTAAAATATATACATACAAGGTGGTATGAGGGGGGAGGTGGTGGCTTAGTGGTAAGGTGTCGGCCTCTGGACCAGAAGATCGCAGGTTCAAACCCCACAACCACCAAACACTAGTGGGCCCTTGAGCAAGGCCCTTAACCCTCAATTGCTCAGTTGTAAGTCGCTCTGGATAAGGGCGTCTGCCAAATGCAGTAAATGTATGAACAATTTTGGAGATGTTCTTTGTTTACAGGGAGGTACTTTATTTATCTATGTTTCCACACTTCACCTTCAAAAGCGTTCTCCCAGCGTTCTTCTAGAACATATCCTGGAAGTTTTCTTTTTGAAGAATGGCCCAGCACCTGAGTTAGGGAGTGGTGTTTTAGGGGGTGAGTGATGTAGTTAGGGGTTAGGAGTTAGGTGTGGGTTTAAGGGGGTGAGTGATGTAGTTAGGGGTTAGGAGTTATGGGGTGGGTTTAAGCAGGTGAGTGATGTAGATAGGGGTTAGGAGTTATGGGGTGGGTTTAAGGGGTAAGGGTTAGTAGTTAGGGGATAGGAGTTAGAGAGTGGGTTTAATGGGGTAAGGGTTAGTAATTAGGGGTTAGGAGTTAGGAGGTGGGAGTTAGGGGGTGGGTTTAAGGGGTTAAGGGTTAGGAGTTAGGGGGTGAGTTTAATGGGGTAAGGGTTAGTAGTTAGGGGTTAGGAGTTAGGGGGTGGGTTTTTTGAAGAATGGCCCAGCACCTTCTGCAATTCATGCTGGATTGGCCTCTGGATCTCTGGCAGATTTGAGATTTGCGAAATTCACATTTAGTTCTAACCTTGCTGTCCGTGATGAAATCACAAATGATTGGGAATGCATGTGATGAAAATAGCAGCAGGTTATACCATCAATCTCCAGACTTTTGATACCACCTGGTATGTAGCTGTAAGTGATAGCGTAAGGTTTAAAGTGTTGGTTAGAAGGTAGAAAGTCCAAATATGAGCACCAGCACTGCTGAACGCTCGTGTTGTATACTGAGATAAGTTGCTCTGGATGAGGACGTCTGTTAAATGTCATAAATGCGAATATAAAAATGGCAGCTGTTCAAACTCCAAACCTGTAAAACCTTACGCCACCATACTCACGGGTTCATAGTTCATAGAATGCAATATTCATTAAGCCTGTATGAAACCCACAGCATGAAGCACCCTGAGACCTTCATCCACAATTTATCAATCTGTTCTAATCCCATAGTACATTTATACTGGATACTGGATTTAACAACAAACCTGACACACCACACTCCATGTTCCACCAGGGAGTAGAAGGTACTGGTTTGGCCTTTATCGTCTTCACTGAGGCCATCACCAAGATGCCCATTTCTCCTCTGTGGGCAGTTCTGTTCTTCGTCATGCTCCTCTGTCTCGGACTTTCCACCATGTTCGGCAGTATCGAGGGGGTTGTGGTGCCTCTGCAGGACCTTAATATCCTCCCTAAGAGATGGCCGAAAGAAGTCCTAACAGGTACAAGAAGCTTGCAAATATCACGTGATTCAGATGAAGGACAATCTTTGCGAGTATGAGTGGAAGAACTTTAGTATATGCATTTCAGACGGACATATTTTCATAACCTAAATCTGAATTTCAGGAATCGTTTGCTTGGTGTCTTTCGCTGTTGCTCTGATCTTCACGCAAAGTTCTGGTGAATACTGGCTTGCTCTGTTCGATGGATTCGCGGGCTCCATTCCTTTACTCATCATCGCTTTCTGTGAGATGATCTCTGTGGCTTATATCTACGGAATAGACAGGTCTGACTCACACACAACATCGGGTTATACAACTTCTGGATTAGACGTCAGGGTTTGTAGCTAGGTGTAAGAATTCGGGGGATGGGAGTAGGAGGTTGTGGTTAGAGCTTGGGCTAAGAGTAAGGGTGTGGGTTTAGGGGGTGAGGGCTGTGGTTAGAGGTGAGGAGTCATGGGTGGGGTTATGGGTGAAGTCCGGTTAATGGTCAGAATTTAGGAGTTAGAGGGTGTGTGGTTAAGGGGTGAGTGTCGTCGTTAAGGGTTAGGAGTTATAGGAGTTAGTGGTTACATTGGGGGGTTAGGAGTTTTAAGGGGGTGAGTGATGTAGTTAGGGGTTAGAAGTTAGGGGGTTGGTTTAAGGGGTTAATGGTTAGTAGTTAGAGGTTAGGAGTTAGGGGTGGGTTTAAGGGGGTGAGTGATGTAGTTAGGGGTTAGGAGTTAGGGGTGGGTTTAAGGGGGTGAGTGATGTAGTTAGGGGTTAGGTTAGGGGGTTAGGGGTTAATGGTTAGTAGTTAGAGGTTAGGAGTTAGGGGTGGGTTTAAGGGGGTGAGTGATGTAGTTAGGGGTTAGGAGTTAGGGAGTGGTGTTTTAGGGGGTGAGTGATGTAGTTAGAGGTTAGGAGTTAGGGAGTGGTGTTTTAGGGGGTGAGTGATGTAGTTAGGGGTTAGGAGTTAGGGGTGGGTTTAAGGGGGTGAGTGATGTAGTTAGGGGGTTAGGAGTTATGGGGTGGGTTTAAGGGGGTAAGGGATAGTAGTTAGGGGATAGGAGTTAGGGGTGGGTTTAAGCAGGTGAGTGATGTAGATAGGGGTTAGGAGTTATGGGGTGGGTTTAAGGGGGTAAGGGATAGTAGTTAGGGGATAGGAGTTAGGGGTGGGTTTAAGCAGGGGTGAGTGATGTAGTTAGGGGTTAGGAGTTATGGGGTGGGTTTAAGCAGGTGAGTGATGTAGATAGGGGTTAGGAGTTAGGGGGTGGGTTTAAGGGGTAAGGGTTAGTAGTTAGGGGAAAGGAGTTAGAGAGTGGGTTTAATGGGGTAAGGGTTAGTAATTAGGGGTTAGGAGTTAGGAGGTGGTAGTTAGGAGGTATGTTTAAGGGGTTAAGGGTTAGGAGTTAGGGGGTGAGTTTAATGGGGTAAGGGTTAGTAGTTAGGGGTTAGGAGTTAGGGGGTGGGAGTTAGGGGTTAGGAGTTAGGGGGGGTGGGTTTAATTAGGGGGTAAGGGTTATTAATTAGGGGTTAGGAGTTAGGGGAGTGGGAGTTAGGGGGTGGGCTTAATGGGGTAAGGGTTAGTAATTATGGAGTTAGGGGTTAAGTAGTGGGGGGCAGGAGTAAGGGGTTAGGAGTTAGGGGGTGGGTTTAATGGGGTAAGGGTTAGTAATTAGGGGTTAGGAGTTAGGGGTTAGGGGGTTAGGTTAGGGGTTAGGAGTTAGGGGGTGGGTTTAAGGGGGTAAGGGTTAGTAGGGTTAGGAGTTAGGGGGTGGGTTTTTAAGCGGGGGTTAGGGGTTAGGGGTAGTAGTTAGGGGTTAGGAGTTAGGGGGGGGGTGGGAGTTAGGGGTTAGGGGTTAGTTAGGGGTTAGAGGTTAGGGGTTAGGAGTTAGGGGGTGGGAGTTAGGGGTTAGGAGTTAGGGGTTAGAGGTTAGGGGTTAGGAGTTAGGGGGTGGGAGTTAGGGGTTAGGAGTTAGGGGTTAGTTAGGGGTTAGGAGGTTAGGGGTTAGGGAGTTAGGGGTTAGGGGGTTAGGGGTTAGAGTTAGGGGTTAGGAGTTAGGGGGTGGGAGTTAGGGGTTAGGAGTTAGGGGTTAGGGTTAGGGGTTAGGGGTGGGAGTAGGGTAGTTAGGGGTTCGGGAGTTAGGGAGTTAGGGGGTTAGGGGTTAGTTAGGGGTTAGAGTTAGGGGTTAGGGGTTAGGAGTTAGGGGGTTTAGGGGTTAGGGGTTAGTTAGGGGTTAGGAGTTAGGGGTTAGGGGGTAGGTTAGGGGTTAGGAGTTAGGGGGTGGGTTTAGGGGGTTAGGGGGTTAGGGGGTTTTAGGGGTTAGGGGTTAGGGGTTAGGGTTAGGGGGTGGGGGGGGTTGGGAGTTAGGGGTTAGGAGGGGTTAGGGGGTGGGAGTTAGGGGTTAGGAGTTAGGGGTTAGAGGTTAGGGGTTAGGAGTTAGGGGGTGGGTTTAAGGGGGTAACGGTTAGTAATTAGGGGTTAGGAGTTAGGGGTTAGAGGTTAGGGAGTTAGGGTTAGGAGTTAGGGGGTGGGTTTAAGGGGGTAAGGTTAGTAATTAGGGGTTAGGGGTTAGGGGTTAGGGTTAGTTAGGGGTGGGTTTAAGGGGTAAGGGTTAGTAGTTAGGGGGTGGGAGTTAGGGGGGTTGGGTTTTAATTGGGGTAACGGTTCGTAATTAGGGGTTCGGCGTTAGGGTTAGAGGTTAGGGATTTGGAGTTTAGGGGTGGTGGGTTTTAAGGGGGGTAAGGGTTAGTAGTTAGGGGGTGGGAGTTAGGGGTTAGGAGTTAGGGGTTAGAGGTTAGGGGTTAGGAGTTAGGGGGTGGGTTTAAGGGGGTAACGGTTAGTAATTAGGGGTTAGGAGTTAGGGGTTAGAGGTTAGGGGTTAGGAGTTAGGGGGTGAGGGGGTAAGGGTTAAGTTAGGGGTTAGGAGTAGGGGGTGGGTTTAGGGTAAGGGTAGTAGTTAGGGGTTAGGAGGTTATGGGATGGAATTCTGTACATTAATTTGAAGCTGTGATTTGCAGTTGCATCACTGTTAATGTTGCTTTCTCAATAACAGCATGTTTACACTATGGTTTAATTATATTATTGAAATAATATTTGAATAAATGAAATATCCTGGTGAGAAGCAGATGATCATTAAAGCTCCATGCTCTCCTGCCTATCCATCATGTTGCCAGTCACAGCGTAAACCACGATGACCTTCGGTGAAGTCTTCTGCTTTATTAGTGTAAATATAATGTAGATAACGAGTTTGCTGTACTTTGCACTGTTTGCATTTTACCATACGCTGGCTTTTATCTTTCTGCATATTTTGTGCTAACTGGTGATATTTTTCATCTTTCTGTTAGTAAACTGATAAGTGTGCCTGGATCGGAGCCTCAGTGGGAAGTAGCTCTGATTCCAGGAGGACGTGTCGTGGAGATTCAGTGTCACATAATATAAACAATATTCATGAAGAAATTCATTGCCAGGATGTGATTCATCCTCACAGCAGCTTCTGGTCTGTGTTTAGAGATGATTTTTACTTGAATGTAACACATTCCAGATGTTGCTGTCAGGTCACTTCAGCTGACTCCAAGGAGAGCAAATGACAAGAGAGAAGAAATGATGTAAAAAATTACATTAAAGGAATATTTATTTACATTTACAGCATTTGGCAGACTGCCTTATCCAGAGCCAGTTACAACTGAGCAATTGATAGGGAGGTGGTAGCTCAGTAGTTAAGGCATTGGCCTACAGACCGGAAGATCGCAGGTTCAAATCCCAGCAGCACCAAGCTGCCACTAGTGGGCCCTTGAGCAAGGCCCTCAAATGCTCAGTTGTAAGTCGCTCTGGATAAGGGCGTCTGCCAAATGCCACAAATGTAAATGTAAATGTAATTGAGGATTAAGGGCCCACTAGTGGCAGCTTGATGGTGTTGGGGTTTGAACCCGTGATCTTCTTGTCTAGAGTCCAACACTTTACCCACTGGGCTACACACCTCCCACTACCGCACGAGGTTTTTGACCTCATGGTGGCGCAGTCTCTCGAGCCAATGAATTGGCGGATTGCAGGACTTTTCGAATGACCATAAACATCTTAAATTTGACCTGATTTTGGAGTTTAGGCAACAACTGGCACAATTTGTTCAGAAAGTTATTTAGACGGCCGCAGTCACGTTTCATCCCCGAGACCTGCTGACCGGAAAAAGAAGGGAAAGCAAAGCAATAATAATGGATTTTACTTCTGTAGTATTTGTGTGTGTGTGTGTGTGTGTATGTGTGTGTTTCATCCTGCTTCAGTGCTCATTCGTGTCCTGCTTTTCTCCTTCTCAGATTTAATGAAGACATCGAGTTCATGATCGGACACAAGCCCAATATCTTCTGGCAGGCCACGTGGAGAGTGATCAGTCCTCTAATCGTTCTGGTTATCTTCATCTTCTACCTGATCTCCACTGCCACCAGGGAGCTCACCTACATCGCCTGGAACCCTGAATCTGTACGCCCCTTCCTTCCCAACATCACAATTTAGACACGTTCTCAGGTTTTAGGACCAATAACACAAACTTTTCTCTTTTACAGAAAAACTTTCCTAATTTGGAGGTTCTGCACTACCCGGACTGGGTTAATATCATCATCTTCATCCTCTCTGGAGTTCCCGTCCTCGTTATTCCCACCGTCGCCATTTATAAATACATCAGGAAGCGCTGCTGTATAAAAGAAGTCGTGCAGACAGCAGACATAAACACAGCCTTGGCTCAGATACTGAAGAAAAGGACTGAAGAAAGTGTAGAAGTGTAGAAGTTCCAAATTCCTGAGACGTGATGAGAACGCATCACTGGAACTGAAATCGCTGTAATCATGTCAGAAATTTGACTTGGAGGCAAATATCTTCTCTGTGAATAAATATATAATAAATAAATATGACTTGTTTTATATATACATAAATATATATATATATATATATGTATATAAAGCCAGAGTGAGGGTATTACATGGGTCGAGGTGGATTCTGCACAAGGTTTGAGATACAGTCACGATGGTCGCCACGTCTGTGGAGCAACACATTCATGGGATTTTCCTGAAATTCACTCATAAACAAACAGAGACTCATATTAAACTCACTCAAGATCAGGAATTCATTTTTATAATCATAATCAGGAAACCTCAACCTACATTTTACTCCTGAAAGTCTACACAGAAAGGGCACGGTGGTTTATTGGTTAACACGTTCGCCTCACAGGGTGCATCCTGCCTTAATACCCATAGACGCCTGAGATAGACACAGACTCTCCGTGACCCGAGGGAAGATCAGATAAAGCGGTAGAAGATGAATGAATGAATGAAGTCTACACAGATCGTCATGTGTGATCTGTTGAACACTGAGTAAAGCAGTTGGTTGATGTCTGTTATCTTTGGAACCCTGAATTGTACTTCTGCTGTTTATTACACTCGGATGTGTTTTAATGAAAAGCTGCTGCCAAATACATTATATTTAAATTAGGATTGAAGGAGGTCCTTTACCCGAGGTCCACTCTTCGCTGGGGTTACATCATATCCAGCTGTAGAAGGATCTCCTCTTACTTTATGAATGTGTGTTTTCTTTAAAGTCCTGTTAGAAAGATTGTGAAAGTTACTGCAAACATCTGATCAAATAGACGACGATATCTCAACCTGATGGAATATTCATCATGAAGATGTTGGTGTTTTTTTTTTGGAATAAATACATTATGTTTTTAAAGCTGTAATTCTGTCTGCAATAAAAGTTCTTGCTATTGTTCAGCGTCGGAAAATAAAACATTCCTCTCTTGGTGTTCATTAGTACTTTATTAACACTTATCTGTTGGAGATAAAAACGTCTGAAGTGCTGAAGTTATTTGTTAATACAAGCCCTCTCACACACCCACCCATGTACAGGTGCACGCCTATAATAAATATACATCCTCCTACTCTGCAGAACTCACAGCAAACATGAAGCTCCCAAACCCGGGTCTGGAGGACCGAATCCCATCCCACGCTGAGCTTGAGGAGATGGAGAAGGTCCAGGCTGAGGATCGTCCTCAGTGGGACAATAAAGTTCAGTACATGCTCACCTGTGTGGGCTTCTGTGTGGGACTGGGGAACGTCTGGAGGTTCCCTTACCTGTGTCAGAGCCACGGAGGAGGTAGGAATTTGGTGCAGCGTGCATCCTGAGATGGTTATTAGTTAATACACACATGTGAGTCTATAAGAGTTTGTGTTTTTCAGTGTACGTTTGAGAAAAGACTCATTTCACAGCAAATATGATCTTCATGACCTGAAGTAGTATCCATCGTTAATATTTATCCGAGCCTGTTGATGAGGTTAAAGCGTAGATCACTGTAGAGACAAAAATGTTTATATCAATACCTCAATTATGTACCCTTAATTATAACTTAAAGGGAAAGTAAATACAGAATACAGTGAAGTAAACATTTCTCTTATAAACACATTATGAATTTACCTGGCTCATGGCTTGATAATAAAAGATCTTCCCCACTTTCTACCCACTTTGAATAGTTCTAACAGAAATACGTTGGTGTTGCGTAGATTTCTCCTGACTAACTGCTAAACACTGCGGTGTCTTCAGGAGCATTCATGGTCCCGTTCCTCGTGCTGCTGGTCCTAGAGGGAATTCCTATCCTACACCTGGAATTTGCCATCGGACAAAGACTGAGAAGAGGCAGCATTGGGGTCTGGAGCTCCATCAGCCCATACCTTACAGGACTGGGTGAGATTTATAATCAAATCATACCACAGAACACGCACATGAGGAATATTTACTTCTTAAAGATTTCCCTGGAACATGAACGTGTGGGTTCTCAGGTATCGCCTCCATGTTGTGTTCCTACGTGGTGGGTCTGTATTACAACACCATCATCGCCTGGGTCATGTGGTACTTCTTCAACTCCTTCCAGAATCCACTGCCATGGACTCAGTGTCCCTTAAACGACAACAGAACAGGTGATGATAAACAAACACATACATGATGTAATGAAGACATTGCGGACTGAGAAGTTCCCTCTGATTTCCCCCTACAGGCCTGGTGTCCGAATGTTCCTGCAGTTCCTCTGTGGATTATTACTGGTACAGAGAGACCCTGAACATCTCAGCTAGCATCATGGACTCGGGTGGTCTGCAGTGGCGGATGGTTCTGTGTCTGATCGCAGCATGGACGGTTCTCGGTATCTGCTGTATCCGAGGCATCGAGACCACTGGGAAGGTAAAGAAGCACAGCAATGGGACATTCTCAAACATCACACTGTGTGAGAACCATCTCTATGTGCCTTACTGTAATTTACTCACTCATTTAGCGAATTAGCTCGTGAACAGTAAATATCTCCGAGTAATCATAACAGGTTATAATTTATCATAAATATTTTGATTAGATCTCAGAATTAACTGGAGTAGAATCATTGTTACAATTATATAATCTGTTCAGCGACACTGAAATCATTGATCAATTATAGGAAAATCAATTTATCTCTGTGGCCAAGAAAGAATAACTCCCCCATTTTAAAGGTAACACATAGCCGAATCAATGTTCAGTGAGTTCGAGTTGTAAGCGGCGCACACACAGAGACCATCACTCGTTATTATAAGGCCTTTAATGAGACTACATGTAACATAGAATTAAGATAAGACAAAACATACATGGAGAGAGAGAATGTCAGAAAATATATAGAGGGAGAAAATAAGATGATATAGAATGAGAGAGAAGATAAATAATCCAAGTTTTAACACACTTCTTTACTGAGATACACCCTCCCACTTAGATATACCCTCCCCAATGAGATACACCCTCGCCTCTGAGATACCCCCCTCCCACTAAGATACCCCCCTCCCACTTAGATATACCCTCCCCAATGAGATACACCCTCGCCTCTGAGATACCCCCCTCCCACTAAGATACCCCCCTCCCACTGAGATACACCCCTCCCCACTGAGATACACCTCTCCCACTGAGATACACCACTCCCACTGAGATACACCCCTCCCACTGAGATACACCCCTCCCCACTGAGATACACCCCTCTGGACTCCCCACTGAGATACACCCCTCCCACTGAGATACACCCCCTCCCCCCTTCCCACTGAGATACACCCCTCCCACTGAGATACACCCCTCCCACTGAGATACACCACTCCCACTGAGATACACCCCTGAGATACCCCCACTGAGATACGAGATACACCCTTCCACACTGAGATACCCCTCTAGCCCACTGAGATACACCTACACCCCTCCCCCACTGAGATACACCCTCCCACACTGAGATACACCCCTCCCATATCTCCCACTGAGACACACTCTTCTCCCCACTGAAATACACCCCTCCTGAGATACACTCCTCCTCACTGAGACACCCACTCCACTCTGAGATACACCCCTCCCACTATATACCCCTCCCCACTGAGATACCCCCTATCCCCACTGAGATACACCCTTCCCCACCCCTGACTTTCCCCTCCACACTGAGATACACACCCCGCCCCCCTGAGATAATACCCCCCTCCCACTGAGATACACCCCTCCCACCGAGATACACCCTTCCACACTGAGATACACCTCTCCCACTGAGATACACTCATCCTCACTGAGATACACCCCCTTCAACTGAGATACACTCTTCCTCACTGAGATACACCCCTCCCGACTGAGACACACTCTTCTCCCCACTGAAATACACCCCTCCCTACTGAGACACACCCACTCCCCACTGAGATATACCCCTTCCACACTTAGATACACCCCCCCGCCCCCTGAGATACCCCCCTCCCACTGAGATACACCCCTCCCACCGAGATACACCCTTCCACACTGAGATACACCTTTCCACACTAAGATACACCTTCCCACTGAGATACATCCTCCCCACAGAGATACCCACTCCCCACTGAGATACACCCCTCCCCACTGAGATACACCCTCACCTCTGTGATACTCCCCTCCCAGAGATACACCCCTCCCCACTGAGATACACCCCTTCACACTGAGACACACCCTTCCCACTGAGATACACCCCTCCCCCCACTGAGATACCCCCCTCCCACTGAGACCACCCTTACACCCACTGAATCCCTTCCCCACTGATATACCCCCTTCTCACTGAGATACACCCCCTTCTGAGATACACTCCCTCACTCAGATATACCCCTTTCAATTGAGATACACCCCTCCCTCACTGAGATAGAAGATCAAATTGTTTTGATACCAAGAATGGAAAGCTAGACCGTATTAAAGTAGATGTACACAAATACATCGGGATATAAGCACATTTAGAGTGTAGCTAATATAAATACTGAGTGCTTCGTACATTAATATAATAGAGGAGAATAAATACACTGCACTTATGATGAAATGCCTGACACTGTGGAGGCAGGGACGAGATGGAGAACGAGAAGATTCTCACCATGGTCTTACAACCAACCAAACTGTGTGGCATTCGAGAGAGATAAAATATATATAAAGGTAGAGAGATACAGATGAAAGCTAAAAGCTATCTCAGTGGGGAGATAAAAAGCTATCTCTGTCAGGAGAGGTGTATCTCAGTGGGGAGGGGTGTATCACTGTCAGGAGAGGTGTATCTCAGTGGGGGAGGGGTGTATCTCTGTGGGGGAGGGTGTATCTCAGCGGAGGAGGGGTAAATTTCAGTGGGGAGGGTTGTGGTTGTATCTCAGTGGGGAGAGGGGTGTATATCTCAGAGGGGAGGGTGTATCTCAGTGGGGGAGGGAGTATCTCAGTGAGGCTGGGGTGTATCTCAGTGGGAGAGGGGTATATCTCAGTTGGGAGGGGTGTATCTCAGTGGGGAGGGCGGTGTATCTCAGTGGTGGAGGGCTGTATCTCAGTGGGGGAGGGAGTGTATCTCAGTGGGGGAGGTGTTTCTCAGTGAGGAGGGGTTTATCTCAGTGGGGAAAGGGGTGTATCTCAGTGGGGAGGGGTGTATCTCAGTGGGGATAGGGGTGTATGTCAGTGAGGAGAGTGTATCTCAATGAGGAGAGTGAATCTCACTGGGAACGGGTGTATCTCAGTGGGGGAAGGGTATTTTTCAGTGGGGAGGGTTGTATCTCTGAGGAGGGGTGTATCTCAGTGGGGGAGGATTATCTCACTGGGGGAGGGGTTGTAACTCAGTGGGCAAGGGATGTATCTCAGTGGGGAAGGGGTGAATCTCAGTGAGGAGGGTTGTATATCTCAGTGGGGAGAGGGTATCTCAGTGGGGAGAGGGGGTGTATCTCAGTGGGGGAGGGGAGTGTATCTCAGTGGGGAGGGGTATCTCAGGGGTGTATATCTCAGTCAGGAGAGGTGTATCTCAGTGGGGAGGGGTGTATCTCAGTGAGGAGGGGTGTATCTCAGTGGGGAGAGGGTATCTCAGTGGGGAGAGGGTATCTCAGCGGGGAGAGGGGTGTATCTCAGTGAGGGAGGGGTGTATCTCAGTGGACGAGGGATGTATCTCAGTGGGGAGGGGTGTATATCTCAGTCAGGATAGGTGTATCTCAGTGGGGGGGGTGAATAGGGGTGTATCTCAGTGGGGAGGGGTGTATCTCAGTGGGGAGGGGTGAATCTCAGTGAGGAGGGGTGAATCTCAGTGAGGAGGGGTGTATCTCAGTGGGCGAGGGATGTATCTCAGTGGGGAGGTAATGTTTATGTGATAAAGACTATTCTATTCCTGACTGGTAATTTGAATTATCAACACGATGCTTAATGGAAGAAGTTTACTGTTTTGAACTGAAACAAGGCTCTGGGTTTCTCTACTTCTTCCTTTTCCAGGCCGTTTACATCACAGCAACGCTGCCCTACGTGGTCCTCACCATCTTCCTGATTCGAGGCCTGACTCTCAAGGGATCCATCAATGGGATCAAGTTCCTCTTCACTCCAGATGTAGGCTTCTTTGACCTATTTCTTTGATGACCTGATATTTTTCAGTGACAGGCCATGTTTGTGTTTTTCTATTTAAGGTGAATGAGTTGCTGAACCCTTCCACTTGGCTGGATGCAGGTGCGCAGGTCTTATTCTCCTTTTCGGTGGGTTTTGGAGGACTCATCGCGTTCTCCGGCTACAACTCAGTCCAGTAAGAGATCTTTGATTGATATTTAGTGAAGGGATGAAGGCAGAACATGGGGCTTAAATCATGTTATATCTACTTTTTAACAGCAACAACTGTGAAAGGGACTCGGTGATAATCTCACTCATAAACGGAATGACGTCAGTGTACGCAGCTACGGTTATCTACTCCATCATCGGCTTCAGAGCCACACAGAAATATGAGGAATGTCTTGAAAGGTTGATTCTTGTTATTGCTTTAAATAAACGATTTATTGTTTACTGTTCGTGATTCCTGCATTTGTTGTCAAACAGAAACATTTTGGCCATCCTGAATGCATTTGACCTTCCGGAGGGGAACATCACAGAGACTAATTACAGTGAAGTTCTACAGCTTCTCAATAACACGTCACCATCTGTAATTCAGGGGCTCGATCTGAAGTTCTGTGACATTCAGACATTCCTCAGTCAGGTACAGTCTGAAGAATTACATCTGCTTGGAAACAATAAGAGAAATAAAATGCACTTCTTTTATTGTGGACGGCAGGGAGTAGAAGGAACTGGTTTGGCCTTCATCGTGTTCACAGAAGCCATCACAAACATGCCCATTTCTCCTTTGTGGGCCGTTTTGTTCTTCATCATGCTCTTCTGTCTTGGACTTTCCACCATGTTTGGACATATTGAAGGTGCTGTGGTGCCTCTGCAGGACCTCGACGTGATGCCCAGGAGTTGGCCTAAATCGGTTTTAACAGGTCTGCTCTTAATAATGGCTAAAAAACGTTAGGTGTAGGAGACGAGTGCTGAGTCAGCTTATTCTCCAAACTACACATTGTAGACATTCATTCATTCATTTCATTCATTCATCTTCTCCCCTGAGGCACGGGGAGAACATGCAAACTCCACACACACATGACCGAGACGGGAATCGAACCCGGATCCTGGCGGTGGGAGGCGAACGTGCTAACCACTACGCCACCGTGCCCCCATTGTAGACATGATATATTTAATATTTATATATTTATTAACCCCTGGATAAAATTTCCTGTGTAAATCCTGATGTAACTGAGATCGTTTCTCCTCAGGAGGCTGATGTGGATTGTCTTTGTTGCAGGACTGTTATGTCTGGTTTCCTTAATCATTGCACTTGTGTTTGTGCAAGCTTCTGGAAGTTACTGGCTTGCTCTGTTTGATGGGTTCGGGGCTTCAATCCCACTGCTCGTGGTAGCTCTGTGTGAGCTGTTAGCGACGGTTTACGTCTACGGCATTGACAGGTACATGGTTTCCTTCTTAATCGACGTGTTCTGTTTCATTCACATGCTTCTGATGAACTTCAACTTTTCACATCAGGTTTAACGAAGACATTGAGTTCATGATCGGCCACAAACCCAACATCTTCTGGCAGGCCACGTGGAGATTCCTCAGTCCTCTCACCCTCCTGGTCATCCTCATTTTCTACTTCCTGAAAACTGTTAGCCAAAAGCTAACCTACTTTGTCTGGGACCCCGAGGCGGTAATTCTCTTTCCCTCTATAAAGCAAACATCATCTCATAATTAGAGAAAAAACAAATGATAGTACAATTTAAATCCATTTATAATTACAGGATCTAGTGTACACACCTTTATCCACATCCAAAGTGCTTTAAAGTTTCCATCAATAAACACATTCTGATGCTGGTTTATTTACTGGGTCGTTGGAAATAATTGTATTTTTTCTAAAACACAAAAAGTGCTCATTTTTGAACCTCTGGAAGTCTTTAAGTTGTTTTTGAAGTCTGCTGGCAATTTGGACGTCAAGAGAAAAGTGTGGAAGCGCATTAGTCCTTGAATCCTGAAAGGTGGCGCCATAGAGAAGCAGTGGTTGAGGGTCAGGTTCACTGTGGTGCTGTGAGAAAGATGTTTGGTGTCGTGGGCAAGTATCTGTCTTTTAAACCTGCAGTCGTCTTGAGATGATGAAGGAATGAGAAAGAAGAGAAATTCTCCGGATGATGTAAAAGGAGAAACGAGAGTGTTATTTTATCAGCGTGAGAAGAAAAGAACAGATGATTGTCCATGGTGACGTCCAGAGTTACTCACAGAGTTACCAGTGAATACCAAGGAGAACTGATGGCCCAAAGGTTACGATTTTGGACATCTCAAGTGAAGGATTGCATCCCAGTTCCACCTAGCTACTATTGGGCTCCTAAGCAAGGCCTTTAACTCTCTTCATTTATATAAATGAGAGATATCTAAGTAGGGGGGGCACGTTTAGTGGTTATCACATTCACCTCACACCGTCCGGGTTCGAGTCCCGTCTCGGCCATGTGTGTGTGGAGTTTGTGCATGTTCTCCCCGTGTCTCAGGGGGTTTTTCTCCGGGTTCTCCGGTTTCCTCCCCCGGTCCAAAAACATGCACGGTAGGTTGATTGGCACCTTGGAAAATTGTCCCTAGTGTATGAATGTGTGTGTGTGTGTGCTAAACACTAAACCACCGTGCTCCCTCAGATAAATATCAGAGTGTAAATAATCTCCTGAATCGTGAGTTCTGATAAATGTTCAGTTTAAGGATGAAGATTAAATGTAAACATCGCGTTCTCCTTGTTTTCCTCTAGCCGGGATTCCCAGCACTGGCTGAAGTCACGTATCCTGACTGGATCAGCGTGATCATATTCATCCTGGCCGGAATTCCGTGTCTCGGTATTCCTGGAGCGGCTGTCTTCATGTTGGTGTGGAAGCGATGCTGTAAGAGTCGTTCATGAGGAAATCTTTACACCATTTCTGCCAAAGTGTCCATGAGCATCCAAACATCATCACATCAATAAATATCAATAAATACTGATCATAAACACACCTCCGTGTTGTGAGTCTTTATTTATCTCCTGAGGATTTCTTCATTCTTCTACCAAAAGATTTGTGGACATCAGAGCGTCAGATCATCTCATTCCACATTTAATGTTCCTCCTGCAGTGGCGTGAGTGAAAGTCAGGTGGTGATGGAGGGGATGGAGGGGATGGAGGGGATGGAGGTGATGGAGGTGATGGAGGTGATGGAGGTGATGGAGGTGATGGAGGTGGATGGAGGGGATGGAGGGGATGGAGGTGATGGAGGTGATGGAGGTGATGGAGGTGATGGAGGGGATGGAGGGGATAGAGGTGATGGAGGTGCAGTCAGTGTTCACCTTCATTCCCAGTATGGTTGGAGAGTTACAGCAGGAGATCTTCCACTCCAACACATCTATGTCTGTCTGTCTGTCTATCTATCTATCTCTCTTTCACATCTATCTATCTATCTATCTATATCTATCTCTATCTATCTATCTATCTATCTATCTATCTATCTATCTATCTATCTATCTATCTATCTATCTATCTATCTATCTATCTATCTATCTATTCATATGTCTGTGTCTATCTATCCATCTCTCTCTCTCTCACTCTCTCTCTATCTATCTATATCTTTCATATCTGTCTATCCATCCATCCATCTATCTATCTATCCATCTATCTCTTTTTCATATCCATCCAGCCATCCATCTATCTATCAGAGACTGATGGAGTCTTTTCTGTATTCTGGTGTAATTTTACGAGGACAGACGTTTTCTGAAACCTGGGAAACGCTGCTTATAAAAATGGCTTATAAAAACCTAATGCACATTATAAAGCATTATAAAACATTATAACACGTACGGCTGTAAATCTACACGACCTTTGCTTTCATAAAACCTACTTTTGGTTTTTACATCTTTTTTTCATGCAGATGTTTAAGATTGTGCTGTGATTCGGATTGTGAAGGTTATCCATTAAACCAGTCAGGAACACACACACACACACACACACACACACACACACACACACACACACACACACACACACACACACACACACACACACACACTTTATTGGTTTGTTCTCTAAAATCAATAAAAGCCCAGGTTAAGAAGTTCCCTCACGCTGGGTGGATGAGCGAGTGAGGGTCAGTGCACCACAGTAATGGAGGAACGAGAAGACGAGGAGAAAAACAGCGAGAGACCCAAATGGGACAACAAAATCCAGTATCTTCTCACGTGCATCGGCTTTGCTGTGGGACTGGGAAACGTGTGGAGATTCCCGTACCTGTGTCAGGTCTACGGAGGAGGTAAGAGATGTTAGTTTTGTTTTATAAGAAAGACTGCATGAGGACGGAAGATCTCAGTGTTCTGAGATTCCACTGTGGGTGGTGTTACAGTAAACTCCACAGTGACTGCAGCGTATGGAGATGATGAACCTCTAAAAGAACGTCGTCTCATCATCTTATTCACTTATTTACAGAAAATACAGAAGCTCGCTCCCTCGGATGCTGGTTCCATCGGCAGCATCCGTTTTCTTTTTTAATAATAAAACACATCATGTCATGTGACTGCGAATCCTGCGTCACACTTTAATCTGTAAAACGCTCTGTAACTGGAGACTCCTCCCACACATGCTCCATTAACATGTCCATAAAGAAAATATCTACATAAATAATAAAAGCCATATAAGATTTCTCAGGTGCTTTGGAGCAAAACTACTTGTTTAATTAAAACTCATTATTCTCACTCGTATTTATTCAATCTTAATATTTAATAAATAATATTTATTTATTAATAAAATATTTTCCAAGTAGTAACTCGTAGTTCAGCACACACGAGACCCGAGACATTGTAACTATATATCATATTTAATAACCGCAGGAGGGAAAACGTTTAATTTCCTGCTTATGTTACTTTTTAAGTCATATCAGAATGACACGGAACAGTCATGTGATCACGTGGAAGTGTTAATCAGTAAATAAAGGCGTCAAGCGGAGAAGCAGAAGAACGTTAAAAATGCCGTGTTTACTTCCTGTAACTTTTCTTCTTATAACAGGTTATGGAGCGTCCTGAGATATAGAATATTTAAATATTTTGTTTTGTTGTGTTTTTGTATCATTGTGTGACGTGTTTCGTACAGAAACACAAACGGACTGAATGTTTCTGATTCCACCTTCAAATACACTTCAATATTACATTATACATGACAGATCACTATAGTATATTATGGGGTGTAACACTACATGACAGATCACTATAGTATATTATGGGGTGTAACACTACATGACAGATCACTATAGTATATTACGGGGTGTAACACTACATGACAGATCACTATAGTATATTATGGGGTGTAACACTACATGACAGATCACTATAGTATATTATGGGGTGTAACTCTACATGACGGATCACTATAGTATATTACGGGGTGTAACACATACAGATCACTATATATTAGGGGGTGTACAATACATGACAATACATGATCACTATAGTATATTATGGGGTGTAACAATACATGACAGATCACTATAGTATATTATGGGGGTGTAACAATACATGACAGATCACTATAGTATATTACGGGGTGGGGTGTAACAATACATGACAGATCACTATAGTATATTATGGGGTGTAACAATACATGACAGATCACTATAGTATATTATGGGGTGTAACAATACATGACGGATCACTATAGTATATTATGGGGTGTAACAATACATGACAGATCACTATAGTATATTATGGGGTGTAACACTACGTGACAGATCACTATAGTATATTACGGGGTGTAACGCTACATGACAGATCACTATATATTACGGGGTGTAACTCTACATGACAGATCACTATAGTATATTATAGGGTGTAACTCTACATGACGGATCACTATAGTATATTACGGGGTGTAACAATACATGACAGATCACTATAGTATATTATGGGGTGTAACTCTAATACGTGACGGATCACTATAGTATATTACGGGGTGTAACGATACATGACAGATCACTATAGTATATTATGAGGTGTAACTCTACGTGACGGATCAATATAGTATATTACGGGGTGTAACTCTACATGACAGATCACTATATATTAGGGGGTGTAACAATACATGACAGATCAGTATAGTATATTATGGGGTGTAACACTACGTGACAGATCACTATAGTATATTACGGGGTGTAACGCTACATGACAGATCACTATAGTATATTATGGGGTGTAACTCTACGTGACAGATCACTTATAGTATATTATGGGGTGTAACTCTACATGACGGATCACTATAGTATATTACGGGGTGTAACAATACATGACAGATCACTATATATATTAGGGGGTGTAACAATACATGACAGATCACTATAGTATATTACGGGGTGTAACAATACATGACAGATCACTATAGTATATTATGGGGTGTAACTCTACGTGACGGATCACTATAGTATATTACGGGGTGTAACTCTACATGACAGATCACTATAGTATATTATGGGGTGTA
>JACRUU010000004.1:24138415-24225915 GCA_030449085.1 Kryptopterus vitreolus | reverse complement strand
TATAGAATTTTTATTTATTATTACTTTTGTCAGATTAAAGTTATTTCTGTGACCATTGTGACTTTTTCTTTCATTGACCAAAGGGTACCAACAATTTTGTCCACGTCTGTATACACACCACACACACACACACACCACATGCCCACAGAACCCCTACACAAACTCCGCCTACATCTCTGACCCATAAAACACATTATACACACACACACACAGAACCAATACACAAACTCCGCCTACATCTCTGACCCCATAAACACATTATACACACACACACACACACACACACACACACACCACACACGCCCACAGAACCTCTACACAAACTCTCCGCCTACATCTCTGACCCATAAACACACATACACACACACACACACACACACACACGCCCACAGAACCTCTACACAAACTCCGCCTACATCTCTGACCCATAAACACATTATACACACACACACACACACACACACACACACACACAGAACCTCTACACAAACTCCGCCTACATCTCTGACCCATAAACACATTATACACACACACACACACACACACACACACACACACACAGAACCCCTACACAAACTCCGCCTACATCTCTGACCCATAAAACACATTATACACACACACCACACACACACACACACACACACACACACACACACACACACACAGAACCACTACACACAAACTCCGCCTACATCTCTGACCCATAAAACACACATTATACACACACACACACACGCCCACAGAACCCCTACACAAACTCCGCCTACATCTCTGACCCATAAACACATTACACACACACACACACACGAAATGATGAAAACAAATTTCTGTTTTTATTTTTTACTGTGAGGTAAACGTTTACATGTCCACTGTGTGTTTACTCATATTTAAATAAAGCTCCGCCTCCCAGAAACCCCGCCCATGTCCGTTTATACAACAAACACGAGTCTTTTATATAAAACATCCACCGCTGATGTGAGGTCACATGACCTGAGGGACGAGGCAGGCGTGAGCGTCAGGTCTGGATGCTGGTGAAGTCATGGGGAATTCTGGGAGTGGCTGCTTGGAGAACTCTGGCCAGTCTGACGCCACGGAGCGCGCTCAGTACACTCCTCCTCCCTGTGAAAAGAAGACGTGTAACAGCACCACCACAATGAAGCAGTGATGAGCGAGTGGAAGAGATATTGGAGGGTGTCATGGTGTTCTTCACTCACGCGTGTGAATGTGATGGAGGAGATAGAGGTATGAAGAACGATGACGCTTCAGGACGACGTCAAACGCTAAACAGCACAACAGCGTTACTGCTTCACCCTGCAGAACCTCATCTACACACACTCCTACAGAGAGAGGGAGAGAGAGAGGATAGGGATGGATCATAGAGGATACGATAGAGACAGAGAGAGATCCGATATTGATCTCGCTCTCTAGATATATCTGATCGGCTACCTACTGGCTCTACTTTCTCTCAGCTCTGCGGCTCTCGCTTTTCTCTTTCTTCTCTCTCTCTCTCATAGCTCGTTCGCTTCTCTTTCTCTGTTTTTCTATCTCCTCTCTCTTCACTCATCTCGTCTTCTCTCTCGCACTTTACTGAGCCTTCATTTATGTTATTTTCTTTCTTTTTCTGCTCTGGAAGAACAAACAGATGTGTGGATTGAGGTTGAGTGTGTGTGTGTGCGCGAGTGTGTGAGTGAGTGTGAGTGCGTGTGAGTTTTTGTTTGTTTGTGTCCGTTTTCTTTAGTGGTGGTTTTGCTATTTAATCTTGTTTGTAGAGTTTGTGTGCCTTGTGCCGTTGCTGCGCTTCTGACGAGTGCGTTATTTTGTGTATGGGTGTGTGGGTGTGAGTGTGTGTGTGAGTGATGTAAGAGGTGTGGGTGTTTGGTGAGCTTGTGCGTGTGATACAATGTGTGAGAGATGTGGTGTGTGTGTGTGTGGCTCATGTGAGGTGATACTGTGAACAAAAAGAGTGAAGAGCAGGTGGTGTGTGTGTACGTGATGAGAATAAGAGAGAGTGCGACCAAAAGTAGAAAGGGAATCCAGCGCCTGGGTAAAAGAAAGGGGGGAGAGCAAAAAAGCTGTTGTGATGTTCTTGGCAAAGGAGCAGAAGGTAATCTTCACCATACTCCAGATTATCTTCAGAAAAAAATGTGGCAATTTGTCCACACATGCCCTAACGGCCAAATTCCACCCAGATAAACTGAAAACAACCCACACAACACACAACACACCGTCCGGCAACACACCCAATTACGACTGGGAACCATACATTCTGTGTGCAAGTTGTTAAGGGATGTGTGGAATCCTATTAATATTGGTCCCTTTTTAATAATCTAAAACGTTGGAGATAGAATTAGATAGATGGAGATGGGTGGACATGTGGACTATTTATTATCTATGAATGGAGATGGGTGAACAGGTGTGGAGATGGGTGGAGATGCTGTGTACAGGTGTGGAGATGGGTGGAGATGGGTGGAGATGTACCTCATGGCCTGCAGCAGGAGAAGTTTGTAGATGTTTCTGTAAACTGCTTCAATGGAGTTTAACTGTAAGAAGACGAATCAGTACAAAATCATTACACAGATTTAAAGATTATTTTTTTTATATGAAGCAGGAAGTGTGTGTGTGTGAGAGTGTGTTTGTTTGTGTGTTTTGTGTATGAGAGTGTTTGTGTGTGTGTTTGTGTAGTGTGTGTGTGTGTGTGTGTTGTGTTGTTGTGTGTGTGTGTGTGTATGTGTGTTGTGTGTGTGTGTGTGTGTGTGTGAGTGTGTGTGTGTGTGTGTGTGTGTGTGTGTGTGTGTGTGTGTGTGTGTGTGTGTGTGTGTGTGCCGCTGTTTGTGTGTCATTGTTGTTGTTGGTGAGAGAGTGTGTTGTTTTTTTTTGCTAGAGTGTTTTTTTTTGTGTAATGTGTGTTGTGTTGCGATTGGTCTTGTGTTTGTGTTGTGTGTTTGTTTGTTCTTTTTTTCGTGTGTCTGTTTTTTGTTTTTGTTTTTTTTTGCGTTGTTGTTTGTGTTTTGTTTTTTTTTGTGTTTGTGTATGTTTTGTGTGAGGACGAGTGTGTTGTGGGTCTCTTGTGTTTATTTGTTTCTTGTTTTTGTTTTGTCGGCAGTGTGTATGACAGAAGTGTGTTTTGTTTTGTGGTGTGGTGTGTGTTTGTTTTTGTTTTTTTTGGTCGTTTGGTTGGTGTTTTTTGTATTCCTCTGTGATTTGTTTTGTGATTTTGTTTGTGCGGGTGGTTTGTAGGTTCTTTGTGTTTGTTCCTTTTTTTGTTTATTTGTTTTTGTGTGCTGTTTTTATTTCTTTTTTTTTTTTTTTTTTTTTTTTTTTTGATTTTTTTTTTTTTTTTTTTGTTTTGTTTTTTTTTTTTTTTCGTGTTTTGAAGTTTTTTTTTTTTTTTTTTTTTTTTGATTTTGTGTGTTTTGGATTTTGTTTTGATGTGTGTGTGTGTGTGTGTGTTTGACTCACATGAACATCCAGAAGAATGGAGTCACATTTCAGTCGTAGGATCATTAGTAGCTTCCTTCTCATGAACATAGCAGGGTTGTGGGCGGAGCCTAGTGTTAGGCTGTAGCGCAGTGATTGGCCGGCATACCTGTATGGGCAGGAAACAGCATTTATATTTGGATTTAAAATGTACATGAGATGGAAATATAGAGAGAGAGAGAGGGGGGAGGGGGCAGACAGAGAGAGAGGGGGGGAGAGGGGGAGAGAGATACCGAGGGAGACAGAGAGAGAGAGAGAGAGAGAGAGAGAGAGAGAGAGAGAACAGAGAGAGGGAAAGTATCAGTTAGTGAGAGAGTGAGAGAGAGAGACAGAGAGAGGTAATACCCAGAGTAATCGTTGTGGACGTCGAGTGAGTGAGAGACAGTGAGAGAGGTAATACCCAGTGTAATCGCTGTGGACGTGGAGTGAGAGAGACAGTGAGAGAGAGACAGTGAGAGAGAGGTGTAATACACAGAGTAATCATTGTAGACATGGAGGGAGTGAGAGTGTGAGACAGAGAGAGACAGAGAGAGACAGTGAGAGAGGTAATACCCAGTGTAATCGTTGTAGACGTGGAGGGAGTGAGAGTGTGTGAGAGAGAGAGAGACAGTGAGAGAGACAGTGAGAGAGAGACAGTGAGAGAGACAGTGAGAGAGGTAATACCCAGTGTAATCATTGTAGACGTGGAGGGAGTGAGAGTGTGAGACAGAGAGAGACAGTGAGAGAGGTAATACCCAGTGTAATCGTTGTAGACGTGGAGGGAGTGAGAGTGAGAGACAGAGAGAGACAGTGAGAGAGACAGTGAGAGACAGTGAGAGAGACAGTGAGAGGTAATACCCAGTGTAATCGTTGTAGACGTGGAGGGAGTGAGAGTGTGAGACAGAGAGAGACAGTGAGAGAGTGTAATACCCCCAGTGTAATCGTTGTAGACGTGGAGACAGTGGAGAGTGTGTGAGAGAGAGATGAGAGACAGAGAGAGAGACAGTGAGAGAGGTAATAACCCAGTGTAATCGTTGTAGACGTGGAGGGAGTGAGAGTGTGTGAGAGAGGTAATACAGAGAGAGACAGTGAGAGAGAGACAGTGAGAGAGAGGGAGAGTGTGAGAGATGGTCAATACCCAGTGTAATCGTTGTAGACGTGAGAGTGAGTGAGAGTGAGTGAGACAGTGAGTGAGACAGTGAGAGAGACAGTGAGAGAGGTAATACCCAGTGTAATCGTTGTAGACGTGGAGGGAGTGAGAGTGTGAGACAGAGAGAGACAGTGAGAGACAGTGAGAGAGACAGTGAGAGAGGTAATACCCAGTGTAATCGTTGTAGACGTGGAGGGAGTGAGAGTGTGAGAGAGACAGTGAGACAGAGAGAGAGACAGTGAGAGAGAGTAAGACAGTTGAGAGGTGAGACATAGAGAGACCTGACCCAGTGAGAGGTAATCGGTTGTAGACGTGGAGGGAGTGAGAGTGTGAGACAGAGAGAGACAGTGAGAGAGAGTGAGAGAGAGAGAGAGAGGTAATACCCAGTGTAATCGTTGTAGACGTGGAGGGAGTGAGAGTGAGACAGTGAGACAGAGAGAGAGAGTGAATCAGAGAGTGAGAGTTTAGAGTGAGAGAGACAGTGAAGAGGTAATACCCAGTGTAATCGTTGTAGACGTGGAGGGAGAGAGAGTGTGAGACAGAGAGAGACAGAGAGAGAAGAGACAGTGAGAGAGGTAATACCCAGTGTAATCGTTGTAGACGTGAGGGTGTGAGAGTGAGACAGTGAGAGACAGTGAGAGAGACAGTGAGAGGTAATACCCAGTGTAATCGTTGTAGACGTGGAGGGAGTGAGAGTGTGAGACAGAGAGAGACAGTGAGAGAGAGACAGTGAGAGAGGTAATACCCAGTGTAATCGTTGTAGACGTGGAGGGAGTGAGAGTGTGAGACAGAGTGAGAGAGTGACAGTGAGAGAGAGACAGTGAGAGAGGTAATACCCAGTGTAATCGTTGTAGACGTGGAGGGAGTGAGAGTGTGAGACAGAGAGAGACAGTGAGAGAGAGACAGTGAGAGAGGTAATACCCAGTGTAATCGTTGTAGAGACGTGTGGAGGGAGTGAGAGTGAGACAGTGAGACAGTGAGATGAGAGAGTGAGAGAGAGACAGTGAGAGAGGTAATACCCAGTGTAATCGTTGTAGACGTGGAGGGAGTGAGAGTGTGAGACAGAGAGAGACAGTGAGAGAGACAGTGAGAGAGGTAATACCCAGTGTAATCGTTGTAGACGTGGAGGGAGTGAGAGTGTGAGACAGAGAGAGAGACAGTGAGAGAGAGACAGAGGAGAGAACAAGTGAGAGAGGTAATACCCAGTGTAATCGTTGTAGAGACGTGGAGAGAGAGTGAGAGACAGTGAGAGACAGTGAGAGAGAGTGGCAGTGAGAGAGGTAATACCCAGTGTAATCGTTGTAGACTGTGGAGGGAGTGAGAGTGTGAGACAGAGAGAGACAGTGAGAGAGACAGTGAGAGAGAGAGTACAGTGAGAGAGGTAATACCCAGTGTAATCGTTGTAGACGTGGAGGGAGTGAGAGTGTGAGACAGAGAGAGACAGTGAGAGAGACAGTGAGAGAGGTAATACCCAGTGTAATCGTTGTAGACGTGGAGGGAGTGTGAGAGTGTGGACAGAGAGAGACAGTGAGAGAGAGACAGTGAGAGAGGGTAATACCCAGTGTAATCGTTGTAGAACGTGGAGGGAGTGAGAGTAGGTGTAAGAGATGAGAGGGAGAGACAGTGAGAGAGACAGTGAGAGAGAGACAGTGAGAGAGGTAATACCCAGTGTAATCGTTGTAGACGTGGAGGGAGTGAGAGTGTGAGACAGAGAGAGACAGTGAGAGAGAGAGTGAGAGAGTGGGGGAGAGACAGAGTGAGAGAGGTAATACCCAGTTGTAAATCGTTGTGAGAGACGTGGAGGGGTGAGAGAGTGTTGAGACAGAGAGAGACAGTGAGAGAGGTAATACCCAGTGTAATCGTTGTAGACGTGGAGGGAGTGAGAGTGTGTGAGACAGAGAGAGAAGAGAGAGACAGTGAGAGAGGTAAACCCAGTGTAATCGTTGTAGACGTGGAGGGTGAGAGAGGTGGGAGAGAGAGAGACAGTGAGAGAGAGACAGAGAGAGGTAATACCCAGTGTAATCGTTGTAGACGTGGAGGGAGTGAGAGTGTGAGACAGAGAGAGACAGTGAGAGACAGAGAGAGTGAGACAGAGTGAGAGAGGTAATACCCAGTGTAATCGTTGTAGACGTGGAGGGAGTGAGAGAGAGTGAGACAGTGAGAGACAGTGAGAGAGACAGTGAGAGGTAATACCCAGTGTAATCATTGTAGACGTGGAGGGAGTGAGAGTGTGAGACAGAGAGAGAGAGACAGTGAGAGAGAACAGTAGAGAGACAGTAAGAGAGGTAATACCCAGTGTAATCGTTGTAGACGTGGAGGGAGTGAGAGTGTGAGACAGAGAGAGACAGTGAGAGAGAGACAGAGAGAGACAGTGAGAGAGGTAATACCCAGTGTAATCGTTGTAGACGTGGAGGGAGTGAGAGTGTGAGACAGAGAGAGACAGTGAGAGAGAGACAGTGAGAGAGGTAATACCCAGTGTAATCGTTGTAGACGTGGAGGGAGTGAGAGTGTGAGACAGAGAGAGACAGTAATACCAGAGAGAGAGAGACAGTGAGAGAGGTAATACCCAGTGTAATCGTTGTAGACGTGGAGGGAGTGTGTATCTATCAGAAGGCCACACCAGGGGAACATACAGTGATCTGGGAATTGGGTTACATTGACACACTGCAGATCGTCAGTCAGAGGGAAATTCACTGCCACCTTCTGAGCATTTATCACACAACCATATTCAGGAACTCCCGCCATTAATGTCCTAATACACGGAGACAGACATACAGTGTTTACACACACAGAGGGAGATAGGGACAGACAGACAGAGACACAGACAGAGTCAGAGAGAGAGACAGATGGAGAGAGACATACAGACAGATGGAGACAGAAGAGACCGACAGAGACAGATGGAGACGGACAGACAGACCGATAGAGAGACAGATGGGGACAGAGAGACAGACGGCGACAGACAGACAGAGTTACAGACCGATAGAGAGACAGATGGGGACAGAGAGACAGACGGAGACAGACATACAGACAGATGGAGACAGAGAGACATACAGACAGATGGAGACAGAGAGACAGACAGACAGGTGGAGACAGAGACATACAGACAGACAGAGACATACAGACAGATGGAGACAGACAGATGGAGACAGACAGATGGAGACAGAGAGACCGACAGACAAACAGGTGGAGACAGAGAGAGACATACCAGATGGAGACAGAGAGACAGACAGGTGGAGACAGAGAGACACAGGTGGAGACAGAGACAGACAGATGGAGGCAGACAGACATACGGAGAGAGACAGACAGACATACGGAGAGAGACAGACAGACAGATGGAGACAGAGAGACAGACAGATGGAGACAGAGAGACATACGGAGAGAGACAGAGACAGACAGACAGATGGAGACAGAGAGACAGACAGGTGGAGACAGAGAGACAGACAGGTGGAGACAGAGAGACATACGGAGAGAGACAGAGACAGACAGACAGAAAGACAGAAAAACAGACAGATGGAGACAGAGAGACAGACAGAGACAGACAGACAGACAGTGGAGACAGAGAGACAGACAGGTGGAGACAGAGAGACATACGGAGAGAGACAGAGACAGACAGACAGACTACAGACAGAAGACAGAGTGTAGAGAGACAGATGGAGACAGAGAGAGAGACAGGTGGAGACAGAGAGACAGACGGAGAGAGAGAGACAGAGACAGACAGACGGAGACAGAGAGACAGACAGGTGGAGACAGAGAGAAAGACAGGTGGAGACAGAGACAGACGAGACGAACAGAGAGACAGACATGTGGAGACAGAGAGAAAGACAGGTGGAGACAGAGAGACATACGGAGACAGAGATGAAGATTTGATTAGATGTATTACATCACAGTGGATTAGAGCGTGTGATAAACACTGTACACATTAAACATTAATGATCTTACTTGAGGAATTCTTCTGCTTTACTCAGTCTTGGAGTGATCAACAGGAAGTCATCTACTAACCGCATCAGATATCTACATAATACACCCCACACCACCACACACACACACACCACACACACACAACAACCCTTTTTATAGTGATGATCTACACAATCAGGATTGGTGTATATGAGTGTGATGTGTGTGTGTGTGTGTGTGTCTCACCCTCCTTTCTCCGTCACCTTCTTCAGCACACGGTTCTCCATGTGACCATAACACAAATTACACAGCATTGTGGAGACAACAGAACCCTGAGGAACCCCACACACCTGCTGGAACACTCTACAACACACACACACACACACACACACACACACACACCAGGAAGTTCTCGGAGCTTTAATAAACACTGACTGGCTGGAATGGAAACGTACTTCTTGTTGTACTGGATGATGTAACTGCTCAACATCTGCTTGAAGAACTGAAACACATCTGCACCCTTAACTTCCACCAACAGCTGGAAATGAGACAGAAACCGCAGGTCGTTAACCAGATACACTCATCTCAGATACATCATTACATCATCACATGGTCCACAAAGAACAAACTGTTCCTCACGCGTTCCTCACACGATACACTCATCTCAGATACATCATTACATCATCACATGGTCCACAAAGAACAAACTGTTCAAGCTCACGAGTTCCTCTCGCATTCCTCTCGCGTTCCTCTGTACCGTGCATGTTTTTGGACCGGGGGAGGAAACCGGAGAACCCGGAGAAAAACCCCCTGAGACACGGGGAGAACATGCACAAACTCCACACACATGACCGAGACGGGAATCGAACCCGGACCCTATATATATATATATATATATAATATAAATATATATAATAAATAAAGCAACAGAAGAATAACGTGTGTTAATGTTTAATCTGTACCTTCTCCACTAAAATGGCATCATGGAGTTTTCCGTTGTTCTGCTCCTCCATTACAAAACCCTTCATGTTCAACAGTTCATACGCTTCAGCCTTTATGGAGAAGAAATGATACAAGTTCAGCATCCAGACCTGTGGAATATTTGTGGAGAAGTGTGTGTGTGTGTGTACCCTGGTGCAGAAGTTTCTCCGGATCTCCTGATCCGAGTCGGTAAACACCTTAGCGAAGTGTCTCAGAGAGAAACAGACATCCTCCACTGGCTGGAGAACATCTTGCACCACCTCTAAAAGTTTGGAGTGAGGGAGACTATCATACGCTCCACTGACGTCCACCTGGAGGAGAGAAGGACCACGAGGGCTTCCACAACCAGCTCCTGAAGTCTAAGCTGTCCGTGTGTGTGTATGTTCCCGTACCTTCACAAAGTATAATGGAGATCGAGTGCGAGGGACGGATCTCAGCACCCTGTGGATGTCCTGTCGTCCCCACACGGTGGAGCCGAGCAGAGCCGGACGCTCTCGCACACACACACTCAGAACATTCTGAAGGTCTCGCACCGAACTCTGGAACTGCACAAGCGTAGTGATCAACTGGTGCAGGAGACATATTAATACTCTCTCACACACACACACACACACACACCACACACACACACACACACACACACACACACACACACACTCCTGGGTACCTGGAGAGCTGCTGTGGTGTTGAGTAAGCGTGTGATTGGCCTCATGGCGGTGGTTTTGGGGATGAACCTGATGCGAGATGTTACAGTGTTCTTGGGCAGTGATGATGCTTGTGACGGACTCAGTTCCACCCACTGACCTTTAGAAAGATGTTCCCTGCACAGTGACACACAGTTATACAGCGTTATAACCTTCATCTCCGTACAGATAAAGACACAGTGACCCACAGTTATACAGCGTTATAACCTTCATCTCCGTACAGATAAAGACACAGTGACCACACAGTTATACAGCGTTATAACCTTCATCTCCGTACAGATAAAGACACAGTGACCCACAGTTATACAGCGTTATAACCTTCATCTCCGTACAGATAAAGACACAGTGACCCACAGTTATACAGCCTTATAACCTTCATCTCCGTACAGATAAAGACACAGTGACACACAGTTATACAGCGTTATAACCTTCATCTCCGTACAGATAAAGACACAGTGACCACACAGTTATACAGCGTTATAACCTTCATCTCCGTACAGATAAAGACACAGTGACACACAGTTATACAGCATTATAACCTTCATCTCCGTACAGATAAAGACACAGTGACACACAGTTATACAGCGTTATAACCTTCATCTCCGTACAGATAAAGACACAGTGACCCACAGTTATACAGCGTTATAACCTTCATCTCCGTACAGATAAAGACACAGTGACACACAGTTATACAGCCTTATAACCTTCATCTCCGTACAGATAAACACACAGTGACACACAGTTATACAGCGTTATAACCTTCATCTCCGTACAGATAAAGACACAGTGACCCACAGTTATACAGCGTTATAACCTTCATCTCCGTACAGATAAAGACACAGTGACACCACAGTTATACAGCGTTATAACCTTCATCTCCGTACAGATAAAGACACAGTGACCCACAGTTATACAGCCTTATAACCTTCATCTCCGTACAGATAAAGACACAGTGACACACAGTTATACAGCGTTATAACCTTCATCTCCGTACAGATAAAGACACAGTGACACACAGTTATACAGCGTTATAACCTTCATCTCCGTACAGATAAAGACACAGTGACCCACAGTTATACAGCGTTATAACCTTCATCTCCGTACAGATAAAGACACAGTGACACACAGTTATACAGCATTATAACCTTCATCTCCGTACAGATAAAGACACAGTGACACACACAGTTATACAGCGTTATAACCTTCATCTCCGTACAGATAAAGACACAGTGACCCACAGTTATACAGCGTTATAACCTTCATCTCCGTACAGATAAAGACACAGTGACACACACAGTTATACAGCGTTATAACCTTCATCTCCGTACAGATAAACACACAGTGACACACACAGTTATACAGCGTTATAACCTTCATCTCCGTACAGATAAAGACACAGTGACCCACAGTTATACAGCCTTATAACCTTCATCTCCGTACAGATAAAGACACAGTGACACCACAGTTATACAGCGTTATAACCTTCATCTCCGTACAGATAAAGACACAGTGACCAACAGTTATACAGCGTTATAACCTTCATCTCCGTACAGATAAAGACACAGTGACACACAGTTATACAGCGTTATAGCCTTCATCTCTGTACAGATAAAGACACAGTGACCCACAGGAACCTCTTTATCTCTGAATGATTATAGAGATGTAATATACACCAATATTATATAGATAATAATATAATAATATACAGGAGTGCCTCGGTCACATGTTTACAGTGTTTACACACAGTCGTCCATCACAGTGCTTTAGCTTTGTTACAGGATGTGATTGTCCAACACGTCACTGTGAATTATAGACGGCGAGTGTCGAGTGGTCTTCTCTGAGCATGTGAAGGTAAATTCACTGCCAGTGTTGGGGAGTAACGTGTAACATGTAACGGCGTTACATAAAAATATATTATTCACACCCCCCCCTGACACCAGGCACGCATCACAGGGAGCACATACACTCACACACACACACACTCTCACTTACTCATACACACTCTCACACACACACACACACACACCCACACACCCCACACACACACACACACACACACATACACTAGGGAACAATTTTCCAAGGTGCCAATCAACCTACCGTGCATGTTTTTTTGGACCGGGGGAGGAAACCGGAGAACCCGGAGAAAAAACCCCTGAGGCACGGGGAGAACATGCACAAACTCCACACACACATGGCCGAGACGGGAATCGAACCCGGATCCTGGATCACTAAACCATCGTGCTCCTGCTTTAACTTATAGTTTGTAATATATATATATATATATATATATATAACTGTATTAAATTACCTCCTGGTCGAGTGACAGTTTTGTAAAATGTGTTTTTATCTGGTTAAATAAAAAGAAATAAATGACAATATGTGTACAGATAAAGACACAGTGAGACGCAGTGAAACGCAGAGAGATGCAGAGAGACGCAGTGAGACACAGTGAGACACAGAGAGATGCAGAGAGACGCAGTGAGAAGCAGAGAGACGCAGTGAGACGTGAAGACAGTGAGACAGAGAGACAGTGAGACGCAGTGAGATGCAGTGAGACGCAGTGAGATGCAGAGACGCAGTGAGACACAGAGAGATGCAGAGAGACGCAGTGAGACTCAGTGAGACACAGTGAAACGCAGAGAGATGCAGAGAGACACAGTGAGACGCAGTGAGACGCCGTGAGATGCAGACAGCCGCAGTGAGACACAGTGAGACACAGTGAGACACAGAGAGACGCAGTGAGACGCAGTGAGACGCAGAGAGATGCAGAGAGACGCAGTGAGACGCAGAGAGACGCAGTGAGACACAGTGAGACACAGTGAGACACAGTGAAATGCAGAGAGACGCAGAGAGACGCAGAGAGACGCAGTGAGACACAGTGAAACGCAGTGAGACGCAGTGAGACACAGTGAAACGCAGTGAGACGCAGTGTGTAGAGAGACGGTGCGAGAGGCGTACCTGAAGGCCTGCTCCTGTAATCTGGTCCAGATGTGGTGCCTGTAGAATCTCAGCGCGTGTTTACGACCCACGCTCTCCGTGACGTAAAATAAAGATTTAACCAGTCCAATCACAAAGTCCTTCAACAGCCAGAGTAAGAACTGCCCACAGATCCACTCTCTGTATCGATGCTCACTCGGACACTGACCTGCGGAGGACATCTCCGGGTTAAAACCCACTCTGATTGGTCAGATCAATAAGGACGAGACGGAGACGGAGACTCACGTGTGTTCCGGCCCAGCCAGCGACAGTCGCTCACTCGGATCTTCCACATCACCTGAGCCAGCGAGACCTTTTCAAACTTCCCCATTCGCAGGAAGTGCTTGACCCTGGACAGGAAGTGCAGCATGTTGTGCTGCGAGCCCCAGAGTTGATGTGGAATAACGAAGCGCAGACACTCCCTGACGAACAGATACACTCTGTAGGGTGAGCAGTGAGAAGACAAGAGAGATGTCACATCCGCTCCGCCCCGATTTGCGGCGCACTTGCGAGACAGGAAGCGAGCGTAATGGCACTTCCTGTGGCGCCGGACGAGCGAATCAAAGATCGGCACCATGGCGAAGAACCGCGCCGGAAGCTTTGGGTTCCGTGATTTTGGCCCTGAAGGGCGGTCCTTATCCGTCAGACAAAACACCATCCTGACGACGTCTGCTCCTCGGATCGCTCCGGTCCCACCGCCGTGTCCCGGCGACTTCCTGTTGAGTAGGAAGGACTTCATGCCCCGCCCCCCGTACAGCATGCTCAGTACGGCGATGAGACAGTGAGACGGGCGCGGCGGAGACTGATCACTCGCTTTCCAGCTGGACAGGCCGTGTCTGGGGTCGGGAATAACGCCAGGGTTCCCGGGATCACTCGCTGCTGTAGGAATCTCAGTACGCCTTTGCTTTGCAGGACGTTCCTCATGACCTTCCCTGACGTCCTTTACTTCTTCTCTTCCTTCTACTCTCTTTCTCTTTTTATTGTTTACACTCTCTTTAGTATTCCCCCTGTTCTTTAACTCTTTCCTCCCCCTGGTCTGGTGTTTAAAGTGAGTCCTGCGGTTCCTGTTGAATGTTCCCGAGGTGAGGAAGAACCCAGACCAGGTATGTACGGGCACTAAATCGTACACGGGAACGCCGCAGATCTGCAGCAGGCAGGTAGGGGGCGCCGCGGTGAACACGGCGCAGTGAGTCAGGAGGTGCTGGGTGAGATCGGTACCGAGCCGCTGGTGGATTTTGGCCCAGGCTTGGCTCCCGCAGACGAACGCTGCGGATTGGGAAATGGAGCCGTGGAGTGTGAACGGGTCGGAGTGGCCGCGAGTGGAACTGCAGCGGTAACCAAAACTCAAAACGTTTCTCTGTTTCTTCATCTTCATCCGATTCAGGACAAACGCTACGACTTCAGGCAGCGTGGCCAGCTGTTATCATCAATACACACCATCAATACACTACACATCTGTAATAAGGAATACAGAGTGTGTGTGTGTGTGTGTGTACCTGTACAAGACTAGGAGTGTGTGTGAGTTTGTATACCTGTACAAGACTAGGAGTGTGTGTGTGTACCTGTACAAGACTAGGAGAGAGTGTGTGTGTGTGTGGTGTGAGTGTGTGTGTGTGTGTACCTGTACAAGACTAGGAGAGAGTGTGTGTGTGTGTGTGTGTGTGTGGTGTGTGTGTGTGTATGTGTACAAGACTAGGTACTTGCGGTTATCACTATGTGGGGTCCGGTGACCGGGAGCACACCATCGATGTGGGGTCCAAAACCCAAAATGGGGGCCCAAAATGGTGGACCCCACATGGGTTATTCATTTAAACAGCCTCAGAAGCCTCTACTGATGTGCCTGATGCTTTTTTCTCACTTGGCCCACAACGTGATAAAAACCGGTTTTGTGTGTAAAAAGTGTGTAAGATTTTTCTGCTCTTTACCGCCCCTGTAGGCGGGACCGTGGTACTGCAACCGATACACACTCCCGGAAGTGTGTGTATCATTTAGCCAATGAGAAACGAAGAGGGGGGGGGGGGCGGTTCATTAGTGTAAAGGGTGCTGTAGTTATTTAATATGATGAGATTAAACTAATGTCACGTCGTTTCGGCGTTACGTCATCGGAGGAAACTCGGAGCGGTATAGAACCTGCCGGTGTATTTAATAAAGTTCCGAGTCAAATCCAACCCGATTTCAACTAATTAATGCTCAATGAAAAAACCTTTTAATCACATCGCTAATTACTAATAGCACTCAGAAAGGAAGGCGGGGCATTAATATTCGGACACAGGCGGTGTGTCGTCATTTTCCCGGGACGTTTATCACGTGTTCATGCTACATGCACGCTGGATAACCGGACTCGGTTCATGCTAGACACGGGTAAGATGCTATTGTTTATCTCTACATTTAATCCGGTTAAAATCAATAAATAAAATATTAATGGTTAATGAAAAAGCCTTTTAATCAAATCGCTAATTGCTAATAGCCCCCGGAACGGAAGGCGGGTCATTAATATTTGGACACAGATGGTGTGTCGTCATTTTCCCGGGAAGCGTTTATCACGTGTTCATGCTACATGCCACGCTGGATAACCGGACTCGGTTCATGCTAGACAACGGGTAAGATGCTATTGTTTATCTCTACATTTAATCCGGTTAAAATCAATAAATAAAATATTAATGGTTAATGAAAAAGCCTTTTAAGCAAATCGCTAATTGCTAATAGCCCCCGGAACGGAAGGCGGGTCATTAATATTTGGACACAGATGGTGTGTCGTCATTTTCCCGGGAAGTTCATCACGTGTTCATGTTACATCCACGCTGGATAACCGGACTCGTAAAATCAATTTCTACGGATATGAACAGATTGTACATTATAAAAAAACGTAACATGCGCAACGTGGCTTAATACAATAAACGTTTTAAAGTCCTAAACTCAGTAAACAGTGATAGCAAAGCATGCTATCTACAGACAAGCAAATGAGTCCAGGATATTAATATGTTAATATTTAAAATAAAGCATAATACCAACACGATTATGTTTGTATTAATGTTTGTGTTAATTTCGCATGTAATTACGGGGGTATAAATAAATAAATAAATAAATAAATAAATAAATAAACACAACAATATATATATATATATATATATATATATATATATATATATATATATATATATATATATATATATATATATATATTATTATTAATATATATTTTTTTTTTTTTTTTTTTTTTTTTCCTCGGGAAAAGAGTGCAGGCAGGGCGGAGGGCGGTGGAGTGGGTTTATATCTGTGGTATGACCTGGGTGATTGTTATTGTTATTATTATTTACTGTGTCCTAATGACAGCTCCACTTATATATTAACTACTGATTATTGAATGACTTAATCTATTTATTTGACTCTCTTCACTCATTAATTTTTTTCTCTTATTCTATATTCATGTGTCATTCATGTGTTACTAATGTATTTTTTATGTGTCATTTTATAACAGCACCATAATGTCAAAAAGAAGTAAGAGGATACGGCCTGCTGATGAAGCAAGGTCATATATTTTGTCTTCAAGTGACAAACCAGGGTTTGTGGAAAAGTTTATAAATAATGAAAACGGTATGGAACAACATATTACATTCATATTTCCCATTACCATTCATTTGCAAACACTTGCACAGTAATCCATATCTTTCTAGGTGACCACCAAGCTGCCATTCCTGGGCCCTTGAGCAAGGCCCTTAACCCTAAACTGCCCAGTTGTAAATTGCTCAGGATAAGAGCATTTACATGAAATTGATCGTCAGTGGGATCATTTTTATGTAAAGTGTTAACGCAACAGCAATCTGGTGTTTTTCTCAATTAAAAAAGGTTTTATGTATGTATGTATAATGTATGTATAATGTATGTATAATGTATGTATAATGTATGTATATATGCCCTCATAGGTAGAGGAGTATTTGCTACTGAGCCTGTTGAACCATGAGCCTTTGTTTTAGAATACAGAGGGGAACTCATTGAAGCAGAGGAATGTCAGGCAAGACAATACACAGAGAGGGAATGTATCTGTTTGAATTTCAGTAACAGCAGCGTCACTGGTGGTGAGTATATAAAGATGTTTTTGACAGATATGTGAAATTTAATGAACACACTTTTGAATATTTGAAGAATGAGTAAACACAGGACTAATCTATTAATCACACATGGCAGGAGGATATCAGTTCATTCGAATGATGATGCTTAAAGACCTCCTGTACTCAACAATTTTATGGGTGATTTTTAATAGTTTTGTGCTTGTTCTGTGTATATTGTAGTTTTACCAAATGGGGACTTTAACATTTTAGGCTGATGAAAAGCAATTTTTCAAATTAAGACTTTCTTCTATAATGATATACAGCTACAATTGATGTGCTATGTAATTTGAATTGCTCTAACATGTAATCTGAAATGTTGTGCTTTTTGTTTGATATTGTAGTTCAGTGTTTAAAAGATAGTATTTTTTTCACAAATGTTTTAGTATTGATGCATCAGAAGAAGATGGATCCCTTGTAAGACTTTGTAACGATAATGACAAATCTCTGAACTGCTCTATGAAAAAAATCATAGTAAATAATAGACCGCACTTGTGTCTATTTGCCATTAAAAGAATTGAAACAGGAAATTAAATTGATTATAACTATGGTGATTAACATTGGCCATGGCGTAATACGGTGAGTTTTATATTACATTATATATATATATATATATATATATATATATATATATATATATATATATATATATATATATATATATATATATATATATATATATCATATATATATTCTTTTGTACTTGTACTGAGAGTTCTGATTGGAAAATCCCAGTTAACATGCAGCAGAAAGCTAGAGAAGTGTCTGTCAGGTTTAGTGCCTCACACACACGTTTTAACCTTTTCCGTCATGGGGCCCTCTCTGAAAATTGTTAGTTTCCTCAGGACTTCTCACACACACACAAGTTTCTAGATTTGTCTTTGTGGGGCCCTCACGAATGGTCTCACTCCAAGTGATTTCATATCATTGGAACAGCACTTGTCACTATTTCAACCAATATAATTGCAGTTAGAAGATCTCACTTTACAAGCTGCTACGGGTTAAGAATGAGTTGTGTGAATGTAACTGTCTGTACCAACTTATAGGGTGTGTGTGACACTTGTTATAACCTCTAGAAAAGACCTGTATATGGGTACAGACTTCAGCTATATGTTAGGCAGCTGTCTAGTATTGGTTGTTGATGTCTTTGTGGCTCTTTTATATCTTTTTGTCAGTGTTGAACGTCTAATTGTTCTTGGTCAGGGATAAAAAATGATGTGCCTTTTTGCTCAGCTACATTTGTTTGACTTTTTCTCTAGCTTCTGTGGAATTCTGCTTTACTGTTTTTAAATAGAACTGAATCAACACTAAGCAGACTGAATAATGGCAATATTTGAGAAATCAAAAGAAATCAAATGATCTCAACGGACCGGGATATTAAATCTGACAGACTTCAACTTGACTCTGTTGATCAAAAATGATCGGATTTAAAATAATTTTTTGGAAAGCACTATAGACTTAAATATTAATATTTATCTTAATATTAGCTGCATTACATGACCGCTTACTCTGTTATACTTTATAAATGTGTTTATATTTTTATTAGGTGCTTGCCGAAGTGTTTGTGTTGAATTAGTATCATTCTTACACATGCATGGTTATACATGTGTATTTATTTTGTTTATTATTTTAATTTTTTTACGTAGGTGTTTACTCTCCAAAGGTTATGCAGAATTATACATTCTTATGTAAAGTTTATGAAAAATTGCTCAAATGTCCTTTTCCCAGGTACCAACTATTTCTACCAAATTCTTTATTCTGTGTATAAAGTGATTTTCTTAGATTGTGACCGATCATATCATAACCTGGGATTTCTTTTTGCAGATGCATAAAGTACCAGATTTTTGTGTTCCTCTTCATGAGTCTAGTGATGATGACAGCACAAATTTGCCTTCCTCTTCCAAGTCAGAAATGGCTTCATAACGGCCATTTCATTATTTTTATGTGTTATATTATTCTAATGGTTGTATCTCCCCAATCATTTGTAAATAATATGTTCCACCCTCTATTAAGATCACTTTTCAATGTGTGCTCACTTTCTCCCTTGCTTGTGCTTTTGAATTCTGAATCTCACACAGTCTGGGTGTGGGTCTGGGGTGTGTTCGCAAGATATGTCGGTGATGCTCAGGTTCTGTGCTTTTGCTATTCTCTATATTTGGCACACGTTTTTATTTCTAATTTAATTGAAATGAAAGTTCTCTGTTAGGTAAACCTTGTTTGCAGGAGGTCACCGCCTACATTAATCAGTTCATTGGGTAGTCAGTGTATCATACTAAAGAAGTCAAATCTTGATTCTGAAATATTCTTTGTCCCATGTGCATGACCATCATTGCTCATGAGTACAATTAAGTCATAAATTATCGTTCAGTACATAGTCTTTTTCCAGTGTTTCCCCTGGAAATAAGAATTATCATTAGAAATGTCTTCACTTTACTATTACCTTGGCTGTATATGTTTTTAAGAGACATTGTTATGTCTCATCAAATCTGAAATTCGTTTCTAAACATATGCACCTGTTCTCTGATGTGCAACAGTCAAACATTTGGGTTTTTTATTTTCAGGACTAATTAACTTTTTTTTCTTTTTTTTTTTAAAGATTCAGAAAAGTCCCACAGACTCAGATGACTCGTATTGTGAAGATAGCGAAGATGAGTATATTACAGATTTCAGGGAGGAAAGCAATGACAGTGACTACAGGTAACCCCGTAACCCTGGAGGTAACTCCGAAAAAAAAAAAATCATCTATTTGTCAGAGCAGAAGCGAGTCGTCCAGTCAGAGCAGAAGCGAGTCGTCCAGTCAGAGCAGAAGCAAGTCGTCCAGTCACAGAAGAAGCGAGTCGTCCAGTCAGAGCAGAAGCATTGAAACAATTCATGACTCAGAAAATCTATTTCCTAATAGCAGATAAGAAAGAGGAAAAGAGAAAATAGTACAAACATATAGTAATCAGGAGATGAGTGTTTCACGTCCATGCGAAGATGATCTATCTGTCTATGTTAAACCAGTTTTGAAAAAGGAGGATGGTTCTAGACGATACGACAAGAACGACATCACTGCTTGTATTGCAGTAGTGCAGAAAATGACAAGACACTGAGATATAGTTGCGGTTGCAAAGGCATTTGGTTTGCCAAAGAATTCAAAAGAAAGACGACTTCAGTTAGATTATATTCGAAACAAGGGTAACTTTGCGCATAACATGGAAGTTTTGGAGAGCCACCAAGGCAAACTTATTCCATGGGAGCAACCAAAAAAGAAAACTGAAAGACAAGAATATATGCATTGTGTTCACTGCTATGGGATTGTTCAGGAAAAGAGTGATGTGGCGACATTTACAGGTCTGCAGTTTCAAGCCTCAGGATAAGATAGCAAAACGAGGTAAAACAAGAGTTCAAGCGTTGTGTGTGTTTGCAGAGCCTACTCCGACTGGATTTAATGATGCCTATTGGAAGTTCTTGAGTGATATGCATCAAGACGAGGTCGCAGTCGCAATTAAAGAAGACAGATGCATTCTTGAGTATGGTTTCAGACTATTTAAGAAAAATGTGAATGTAATCAGCCAGCACCAATATATTCGGCAAAAACAGAGAGCTTGGTAGGCTGATGCTGGAAGCTAAAAAGTTGATAAGTGTGAAGACTATCCAAGACCTCCTAAAGCCTGAAATGTACTGTCATGCTGTCTCAGCTGCAAAATGCCTGGCTGGATTCAATGATAAAACTGGCGAATATCAACGACCATCTTCTTTAGCCTTGTTTATTAAGACTGAAGGATTAAAAAGAACAACAGAGGGTCAAAGATGCTGAGGAATTTATTTTGCTATACCAGGAAAGTTGGCGATTTGACATTGCGAGTCAAGCTTTAACTCAGATTAACCAGACCAAGAGGAATTCTCCGCAAATTCTTCCATTTAGACAGGACGTCCAAAAACTTCATTACTATTTGACAGAGAAACAAAATAGACAATTGAATGTCCTGCAAGAAGAACCTTCTCCTTTAAACTGGAAGGAACTTGCAAAATTAACCTTGGCACAAGTAATCCTTTTCAATCGTCGTAGAGCTGGAGAGGTATCCCGAATGCCCTTATCTGTGTACTTGTCAAGAAACATGTCAGAGACCCATGAAGATAGTCATTTAGCCCTTACAGCACTTAAGCAGAAGCTGTGCAAACATTTTGTCCTGATTGCAATTGTGGGAAAGATGGGAAGGAAAGTACCTGTTCTGCTTACTCCGGTCATGAGGAAAATAGATACCTGTTTGCATTGCCGCACTCTGCCCATTACTTGAGGGGTTCCGATTGCATTAGGCAATTTGTTAAAGAATGTGATGACTTAAAGCATCCTGAAGCGCTAACTTCTACCAAACTAAGAAAACACATTGCTACCCTGTCAACTGTTCTTAACCTGAAGACAACGGAACTTGACCAGTTGGCAGATTTCCTTGGCCACAACATTGAGGTCCACAGAAAGCACTACCGTCTTCCAGAAGGCACCCTCCAACTTGCTAAAATTAGTAAAGTACTATTAGCTTTAGAAAAGGGACAGCTCGGAGAGTACAAAGGAAAGAATCTGGATGAAATTCAACTAGATGTGACTGGTATTCATTTTTTTTTTTTTCTTGGCTGTAAATTATTTTATTTCACAGTACTATAATGGTAGAGCATTTGAATAAGTAATAGAATTCGATTGAATAGAAGTAGAGTTTGGTTCGCATTGCCGGCAGTAAGTCAGACCTATTCCCGGTGCATGTTGGACTCCGGCAAGGCTGCCCGTTGTCACCGGTTCTGTTCATTATTTTTATGGACAGAATTTCTAGGAGCAGCCAGGGGCTAGAGGGAGTCTGGTTTGGGGACCACAGGATCTCGTCTCTGCTTTTTGCCGATGATGTTGTCCTGTTGGCTCCATCAGGCCAAGACCTTCAGCATGCACTGGGAAGGTTTGCAGCCAAGTGTGAAGCAGCTGGGATGAAGATCAGCACCTCCAAGTCCGAGGCCATGGTCCTTAGCCGCAAAAAGGTGGTTAGCCCACTTCAGGTTGGTGGAGAGCTCCTTCCCCAAGTGGAGGAGTTCAAGTATCTCGGGGTCTCGTTCACGAGGGAGGGGAGGATGGAACGGGAGATCGACAGGCGGATCGGTGCAGCCTCTGCAGTAATGCGGTCGATGTACCGGTCCGTCATAGTGAAGAGGGAGCTGAGCCAAAGGGCAAAGCTCTCAATTTACTGGTCGATCTACGTTCCTATTCTCACCTATGGCCATGAGCTTTGGTTCATGACCGAAAGGACGAGATCCCGGATACAGGCAGCCGAAATGAGCTTCCTTCGCAGGGTGGCTGGGCGCTCCCTTAGAGATAGGGTGAGAAGTTCAATCACTCGGGAGGAGCTCAGAGTAGATCCGCTGCTCCTCCACATCGAGAGGGGCCAGCTGGTGTGGCTCGGGCATCTATTTCGGATGCCTCCTGGGCGCCTTCCAGGGGAGGTGTTTCGGGCATGTCCCTCCGGGAAAAGGCCTCGGGGAAGACCCAGAACACGTTGGAGGGACTATGTCTCTCGACTGTCCTGGGAATGCCTCGGCGTCCCCCCGGGGGAGCTAGAGGAAGTGGCTGGAGAGAGGGAAGTCTGGGCATCTCTGCTTAGACTGCTGCCCCCGCGACCCGGTCCCGGATAAGCGGAGGAAGATGGATGGATGGATGGAGAAGTAGAGTATAAAAAGCAGTAGAATAGAGTAGAAGCAGTTGGCCCTATCATACTGATGGTCAAGTTATAATTATAAAACCTGCTCTTTGTTTAATAGTTTTTGACATTTTATTCAACTATTTATGTTATACATTTACTCTTTCTTGTTTTAGTTGATCAGTTTCACCTTGAACTAATTCAGATTTTATTGCAAACTATTTTAGAAACTGTTGATGTGGACATGGATGGGTGCTCTCAGGAAGGTATGTTTTTGTTATGTTTTAATAGCAATTAATGTTTTGTTACCTTATTTAAATTAATATACCTAATAAATGAAGCCTCAATCTGTGTAGTAGTCTATATCTGTGATCTGTGATATTAAAGTCAGGCCCAAACTCTCACAGACCAAATAGCAAGTTCACAGCCATGATGCCATTCCTTTTCTTAAATGACTGACTAAAGCCAACGTTTTTCAAAAATCAACCATTTGAACCTGCATTAGCATGATGGGTACTAACTATAATTGCATTTTGAAATTTTTTCATGATGGATCCTGATCTTCACAACGTTGTTTGCAGTTCATTTATATTTTATTTATTTTTTATGAAATATACTTGGTTTTTATTTATGTACTCATGTGAACCAGAGGATAATCAGACAGCTATACAAGAGCCTGTTGCTACAGTAACTCTGAAACAGAGAACAAATCCAGCCAAAAAGAGAGGCAAGTTTAGAAAAGTAAAGCCGATTAATCGCTTAACTATAACCATTTGGGTTGTAGGGTGTTTTGGGGTCCTGAAGAAATTTTGACATACCTTTACGCATTAATGGCTAAAGTATGGTTACATTGTACATAGCACTGTACAAAACTAATTCTTTAATTCAGTTTAATAAGTTTCCAAACTTCCATAACATTATTTTTTTGTGTACCTTTTTGTGCAAACAAGCTGCAATAATAAGGAGCTGGACCGAAGAGGAATGTGCTGCGGTGGAAAGGCACCTGAGGAAATGTATTGTTAGAAATCAAGTTCCAGGAAAAGCGGACTGCGAACACGGCATTAATGCTGAAACGCAAGACTGGAAGGCAGTCAAATATTTCATTAAAAAAAACACATTTCTTCCATAAGAAGAAAAATGATGTAAATTACAGGTATCTTCAGTTCTCCTTTAGCGTTCACATTGGGACGCAAGTTCATGTTTTAAAAAAGCTCACTCTTTTATTTATTTTATTACAAGTGACCAAAAAACCAACATGGAAACATTTTTGGCTGAATTTTGTTACTTTTAAGTGATATTATTTATTAGGAATTTTTGGTTAGCTTGCTTGATTTTTTTTATAAGTCCATAGCTCCATTGGAAAGGGTGGGCCCCACAAATTGGTAAAAAAAACGCAGGACCCCACTATGGGACAAAGACAAGTAGTGTGTGTGTGTGTGGTGTGTGTACCTGTGTGTGTGTGTGTGTGTGTGTGTGTGTGTGTGTGTGTGGGTGTACGTATGTGTGTGTGTGTGTGTGTGTACCTGTACAAGAGGAGTGGTGGTGTGTTGTACTAGGAGTGTGTGTGTGTGTGTGTGGTGTGTGTGTGTGTGTGTACCTAGTGTGAGTGTGTGTGTGTGTGTGTGTACCTGTACAAGACTAGGAGTGTGTGTGTGTGTGTGTGTACACTAGGAGTGTGTGTGTGTGTGTACCTGTACAAGACTAGGAGTGTGTGTGTGTGTGTACTGTACAAGTAGGGTGTGTGTGTGTGTACCTGTACAAGACTGGAGGTGTGTGTGGGTACCACAGACTAGGAGTGTGTGTGTGTACCTGTACAAGCTAGGAGTGTGTGTGTGTGTACCTGTACAAGACTAGGAGTGTGTGTGTGTGTACCTGTACAAGACTAGGAGTGTGTGTGTGTGTGTACCTGTACAAGACTAGGAGTGTGTGTGTGTGTACTGACAAGGACTAGGAGTGTGTGTGTACCTGTGTGTGAGGTGTGTGTACCTGTACAAGTGGAGTGTGTGTGTGTGTGTGTACCTGTACAGACTAGGAGTGTGTGGTGTACCTGTACAAGGAAGTACATGTACAAGGCTGGAGTACAAAGACTAGGAGTGGGTGTGTGTGTGTGTACCTAAACTGTACAAGGGACTGGGAGTGTGTGTGGGACAAGACAAGACTAGGATGACCTTGTACTGTGTGTGTGTTTGTACCTGTAAGACATGTACAGGTAGGAGTGTGGTGTGTAGCAAACTAGGAGGTGTGTGTAGCTGTACACAGGTAGGAGTATGCATGTGTGTGTGTGTACAAACCGGATTCCAAAAAAGTTGGGACATATACAAATCGTGAATAAAAACTGAATGCAATGATGTGTAGGTGCCAACTTCTAATATTTTATTCAGAATAGAACATAACACACGAAACAAAAGTTTAAACTGAGAAAATGTACCATTTTAAGGGAAAAATATGTTGATTCAGAATTTCATGGTGTCAACAAATCCCAAAAAAAGTTGGGACAAGTAGCAGTAAGAGGCTGGAAAAAGTAAATTTAAGCATAACGAGGAGCTGGAAGACCAATTAACACAAATTAGGTCAATTGGCAACATGATTGGGTATAAAAAGAGCTTCTCAGAGTGGCAGTGTCTCTCAGAAGCCAAGATGGGTAGAGGATCACCAATTCCCACAATGTTGCGCAGAAAGATAGTGGAGCAATATCAGAAAGGTGTTACCCAGCGAAAAAATTGCAAAGACTTTGCATCTATCATCATCAACTGTGCATAACATCATCCAAAGATTCAGAGAATCTGGAAAAATCTATATGAGAAAGGGTCAAGGCCATAAAACCATACTGGATGCCCGTGATCTCCGGGCCCTTAAACGACACTGCACCACAAACAGGAATGCTACTGTAAAGGAAATCACAGAATGGGCTCAGGAATACTTCCAGAAACCATTGTCAGTGAACACAATCCACCGTGCCATCCGCCGTTGCCAGCTGAAACTCTACAGTGCAAAGAAGAAGCCATTTCTAAGCAAGATCCACAAGCTCAGGCGTTTACACTGGGCCAGGGATCATTTAAAATGGAGTGTGGCGAAATGGAAGACTGTTCTGTGGTCAGACGAGTCACGATTCGAAGTTCTTTTTGGAAATCTGGGACGCCATGTCATCCGGACCAAAGAGGACAAGGACAAACCAAGTTGTTATCAACGCTCGGTTCAGAAGCCTGCATCTCTGATGGTATGGGGTTGCATGAGTGCGTGTGGCATGGGCAGCTTGCAATGTCTGGAAAGGCACCATCAATGCAGAAAAAAATATATTCAGGTTCTAGAACAACATATGCTCCCATCCAGACGTCATCTTTTTCAGGGAAGACCCTGCATTTTCCAACAAGATAATGCCAGACCACATTCTGCATCAATCACAGCATCATGGCTGCGTAGGAGAAGGATCCGGGTACTGAAATGGCCAGTCTGCAGTCCAGATCTTTCACCTATAGAGAACATTTGGCGCATCATAAAGAGGAAGGTGCGACAAAGAAGGCCCAAGACGATTGAACAGTTAGAGGCCTGTATTAGACAAGAATGGGAGAGCATTCCTATTTCTAAACTGGAGAAACTGGTCTCCTCTGTCCCCAGACGTCTGTTGAGTGTTGTAAAAAGAAGGGGAGATGCCACACCAGTGGTGAAAATGTCCTTGTCCCAACTTTTTGGGGATTTGTTGACACATGAAATCTGAATCATATTTTTCCCTTAAAATGGTACATTTTCTCAGTTTAAACTTTTGTTTCGTGTGTTATGTTCTATTCTGAATAAAATATTAGAAGTTGGCACCTACACATCATTGCATTCAGTTTTTATTCACGATTTGTATAGTGTCCCAACTTTTTGGGAATCCGGTTTGTACCTGTACAAGACTAGGAGTGTGGTGTGTGTGTGTGTGGGTGTGTGTGTGTGTGTGTGTGTGTGTGTGTGTGTGGTGTGGGTGTACCTGTACAAGACTAGGAGTGTGTGTGTGTGTGTGTGTGTGTAGGACAAGGGTGGGTGTGTGTGTGTGTGTAGCTGTACAAGGCTAGGTGTGTGTGTGTGTGTACTGTCCCTAGGTGTTACCTGTACAAGGCTAGGTGTGTGTGTGTGTAGCTGTACACAGGTAAGAGTATGTGTGTGTGTGTGTACCTGTACAAGGCTAGGTGTGTGTGTACCTGTACAAGACCAGGAGTGTGTGTGTGTGTGTGTGTGTAGCTGTACACGGGTAGGAGTATGTGTGTGTGTGTTGTGTGTGTACTAGGGGTAGGTGGAGTATGTGTGTTGTGTGTAGCTGTACACGGGTAGGAGTATGTGTGTGTGTGTGTAGCTGTACACGGGTAGGAGTATGTGTGTGTGTGTGTGTGTCCTCGGGTAGGAAGTGTGTGTGTGTGTGTGTGTGTGGTGTGTGTGTGTAGCTGTACACAGGGAGGAGTATGCGTGTGTGTGTGTGTACCTGTACAAGGCTAGGTGTGTGTGTGTGTGTGTGTACATGTACTAAGGCTAGGAGTGTGTTTGTGTGTGTGTGTTGTGTGTGTGTGTGTACAGTTACAAGGTAGGGGTGTGTGTGTGTACCTGTACAAGGTTAGGAGTGTGTGTGTGTGTGTGTGTGTGTGTGTGTAGCTGTACACGCCCTGGATAAGGGCGTCTGCTAAATACCGCCAAAATGTAAATGTACCTGTACAAGGTTAGGAGTGTGTGTGTGTGTGGTGTGTGTGTACCTGTACAAGGTTAGGAGATGTGTGTGTGTGTGTACCTGTACAAGGTTAGGTGTGTGTGTGTGTGTACCTGTACAAGACTATGAGTGTGTGTATGTGTGTGTACCTATACAAGACTAGGAGTGTGTGTGTGTGTACCTGTACAAGGCTAGGAGTGTGTGTGTGTGTGTACCTGTACAATGCTAGGAGTGTGTGTGTGTGTACCTGTACAATGCTAGGTGTGTGTACCTGTACAAGGCTAGCTGTGTGTGTGTGTACCTGTAAAGGCTAGGAGTTGTGTTGTGGTACCTTGTTTCAATGTAGGTGTGTGGCCTGTAAAGGCTAGTGTGTGACCTGTAACAAGGCTAGGAGTGCGTGTGTGTGTGTGTGTGTGTGTGTGTACATGTACAAGGTTAGGAGTGGTGTGTGTGTACAGGTGGACTGTGTTGTACCTGTACAAGGTTAGGAGTGTGTGTGGTGTGTGTGTGTACTGACAAGGTTAGGAGGTGTGTGTGTGTACTGTGGTGTACAGTGTAGGTATACCTGTACAAGGTGTAGGAGTGTGTGTGTGTACCTGTACAAGGCTTCGGAGGTGTGTGTGTGTGTGTGGTTGTACCTGTACAAGGCTAGGAGTGTGTGTGTGTGTACATGTACAAGACTAGGAGTGGTGTGTGGTGTGGCTGTGTGTGGTGTGTACCTGTACAAGTAGGACGGTGTGTGTGTACCTGTACAAGGCTAGGAGTGTGTGTGTGTGTACCTGTACAATGCTAGGAGTGTGTGTGTGTGTACCTGTACAATGCTAGGTGTGTGTACCTGTACAAGGCTAGCTGTGTGTGTGTGTACTGTGTAAAAGGCTAGGGTGTGTGTGTGTGTGTACACTGTACAATGCTAGGTGTGTGTACCTGTAAAAGGTAGGAGTGTGTGTGTGTGACAAGACTGTGTAAGGGTGTGAGTGTGTGTGTGTGTACATGTACAGGTTAGGAGTGGGTGTGTGTGGTGTACCAGTGTTGTGTGTACCTGTACAAAGGTTAGGTGAGTGTGTGTGTGTGTGTACCTGTACAAGGCTAGGAGTGTGTGTGTGTGTGTGTGTACCTGTACAAGGTTAGGAGTGTGTGTGTGTGTGTGTGTACCTGTACAAGACTAGGAGTGTGTGTATGTGTGTGTGTGACCTGTACAAGACCTAGGAGGAGTGTGTGTGTGTGTGTGAGTCCTACTGTACAAGGCTAGGAGTGTGTGTGTGTGTACCTGTACAAGCTAGGAGTGTTGTGTGTGTGTACCTGTACAATGCTAGGCGTGTGTACGTACCAGGCACGCTGTGGGTGTGTGTACCTGTAACAAGGCTAGGAGTGTGTGTGTGTGTACATGTACAATGCTAGGAGTGTGTGTGTGTGTGTGTGTGTGTACCTGTACAATGCTAGGTGTGTGTGTGTGTACCTGTAAAAGGCTAGGTGTGTGTGTGTGTGTGTACCTGTACAAGACTAGGTAGTGTGGTGTGTGTGTGTGTGGAGTGTGTGTGTAGGTGTGTGTACCTAAAGGTTAGTGTGTGTGTGTTGTACCTGTAACAAGGTTAGGAGTGTGTGGGTGTGTGTGTACTGTACAAAGGTGGTAGTTGTGTTGTGTGTGTGACCTGTACAAGGCTAGGGTGTGTGTGTGTGTGTGTGTGTGTGTACCTGTACAAGGTGTACCTGGAGGAGTGTGTGTGTGTGTGTACCTGTACATGGTGTGTGTGTGTGTGTGTGTACCTGTACAAGGTTAGGAGTGTGTGTGTGTGTGTGTGTGTGTGTTGTACAGTACAAGGTTAGGAGTGTGTGTGTGTGTGTGTGTGTGTGTGTGTGTACCTGTGTAAAGAGTGTGTGTGTGTGTATGTGTGTGTACCTGTACAAGACTAGGAGTGTGTGTGTGTGTGTAGTGTACCTGTACAAGGCTAGGAGTGTGTGTGTGTGTGTGTGTGTACCTGTACAAGGCTAGGAGTGTGTGTGTGTGTACCTGTACAATGCTAGGAGTGTGTGTGTGTGTACCTGTGTGTTGTGTGTGTGTGTGTGTGTGTGTGTTACCTGTACACAGCTAGGCTAGGAGTGTGTGTTAGAGGAGACTCAGTACACACTACCATGCCCCTGATGAGAGATTTGAGGCGGATTGAGTCGGTTTCCTCTAGCAGGAGCGGCTTCTGTCCATCCCTGAACACACACACCTTCACTAAACTCCTCCAGAGGTCTGCACCCGCCCATACACCACCTTCAACACCTCCATCCTACCTGTACACACACACACACACACCACCACACCCCCTTCAACACCTCCATCCGACCTGTACACACACACACACACACACTTCACTAAACTCCTCCAGGGTCTGCACCCGCCCATACACCACCTTCAACACCTCCATCCTACCTGTACACACACACACACACACACACACACACACACACACACACAAACACACCTTCACAAACTCCCCAGGGGCCTCACACACCACCTTCACACCGTCCACCTACCTGTACCACACACACACACCACACACACACACACACACACACCCAACACACTCACAGGTCCTGCACCCGTACACACCACACACCACCTTCAACACCTCCACACTTTCACACACACACACACACACACACCCTTCACTAAACTCCTCCAGGGTCTGCACCCGCCCATCCACACCCCACCTTCAACACCTCCATCCTACCTGTACACACACACACACACACACACACACACACACACACACACACACACACCTTCAACACCTCCATCCTACCTGTACACACACACACACACACACACACACACACCTTCAACACCTCAACCTGTTCACACACACACACACACCTTCACAACAACTCTCCAGGGTCTGCACCCGCCCATTACACCACCTTCAACACCTCCATCCACCTACTGACACACACACACACACACCACCTTCACACACCTCACCTACCTGTACACACACACACACAACACACACACACACACACCTTCACTAAACTCCTCCAGGGTCTGCACCCGCCCATACACCACCTTCAACAACCTCCATCCTACCTGTACACCACACACACACACACACAAGCACACACACCCCACCACACACACACACACACACACACACACACACACCTTCACTAAACTCCTCCAGGGTCTGCACCCGCCCATACACCACCTTCAACACCTCCATCCTACCTGTACACACACACACACACACACACACACACAACACACCACACACTTCACTAAACTCCTCCAGGGTCTGCACCCGCCCATACACCACCTTCAACACCTCCATCCTACCTGTACACACACACACACACACACACACACACCACACACACACACACACACACACAACACACACACACCACAAACACACACACCTCACTAACACTCCACCAGGGCTTGCACCCGCACCACCCACCACCACCTTCAACACCTCCATCCATACCTGTACACACACACACAAAACACACACACACACACACACACACACACCTTCACTAAACTCCTCCAGGGTCTATGCACCCGCCCATACACCACCTTCAAACACCACCTCCTCCTGTACACACACACACACACACCCACCTACACTCCTCATCCTACCTGTACACACACACACACACACACACACACACACACACACACCTTCACTAAACTCCTCCAGGGTCTGCACCCGCCCATACACCACCTTCAACACCTCCATCCTACCTGTACACACACACACACACACACACACACACACACACACACATCACACACAACACACACACACACACACACACACACACACAACACACACAACACCACAAACACCTTCACTAAACTCCTCCAGGGTCTGCACCCGCCCATACACACCACCTTCAACACCTCCATCCTTACCTGTACACACACACACACACACACACACAACAAACACACACACACACCTTCACTAAACTCCTCCAGGGTCTGCACCCGCCCATACACCACCTTCAACACCTCCATCCTACCTGTGTACACACACACACACACACACACACACACACACACACACACACACTTCAACCCACAAACTCCTCAATCCTACACCTGTACACACACACACACACACACACACACCACACACACACACACACACCCACACACCAACACTCACTAAACTCCTCCAGGGTCTGCACCCGCCCATACACCACCTTCAACACCTCCACATCCACCTGTCACACACACACACACACACACACACACACACACACACACACACACACACACACACACACACACACACACACACACACACACACACACACACACACACACCTGTTTTCTCCACGCGCTGGTGACGGTTGTTTTTCTTCACTTTCCCGCCGCGAAAAAAATGTAATCCAATCAGAATCGGTTCCGGCTCACGTGCGCGCTGGACCAAACGCTCTGATTGGCTGGAGGATTCCGCGCTCTTAAAGGGGCAGTAATTATTAAATAAGCGATAAGATAAACTTTATTGGTCCCTCAGTGTGGAAATATTCCATTATTACAATATTACAGCAGCCAACAGGAATAAACATATATGTACACACAGTAAATAAATACAAAAAATGATATAAAAAATATAATAAAGTACCTACAAATAAGGACAAAAGAAATAAACAAACAAGATGATTTTTTCATAAACAAAATGTACTTTTTATTATTACACAAGATTTGCATGCAGAATGATGATTGCACATAAACATTATTATTGCATAAAAGTGTTTATGCTACAGTTAGACGGAATAAACAGATGTATTGTGATGAAATTCACTGTAAAGTTTAACGGCTGCAGGAAGAAAAGACCTTGTGAAGGAGCTGCTCCGGGACGAGACTGTCTCGTGTGTGTGTGTGGAGAGAGACGTTCTCCTGCAATGATGATATCTTACCCTCCTCCACCTCCTCCGTTCTCCCACCACCCGTACACAATCCAGGGTAACCCAGAGAACAACGCTGGCCTGGATCATCAGCTTGTCCAGGTTCTTCCTGTCTGCAGTAGAGATCCACACCATACAAAACGCCTGACGCCACCACAGAGTCAAAAAGGGTCTTCAGCAGGGCTCCATGCACACCAAACCACCAAAAAAGACTCCAAAAGAGTCTTCTCTGACCGCTCTTCTTAATGGTATCAGTATTATCCGTCCAGTCCAGTTTGTTGTTCAGAGACACAGGTATTTATAATAATCCACTCTGTCGATGTCTTTTCCCTGGATGTTCACCAGTGACTGAAGCACAAATCCACCACCAGTTCTTTGGTTTTCCCTGCATTAATCTGGAGGCAGATCCATTAACACCAGAACACAAAAGCCGACGACGGCAGACAAAATACCACTTTATCCGATCTTCCCTCGGGTCACGGGGAGTCTGTGTCTATCTCAGGTGTCTATGGGTATAAAGGCAGGATACACCCTGGATGGAATACCAACCCATCACAGGACACACACACTCACATTCATACACTAGTGACAATTTTCAAAGGTGCCAATCAACCTACCGTGCATGTTTTTGGACCGGGGGAGGAAACCGGAGAACCCGGAGAAAAACCCCCTGAGACACGGGGAGAACATGCACAAACTCCACACACACATGGCCGAGACGGGAATCGAACCCGGACCCTGGCGGTGTGAGGCGAACGTGCTAACCACTAAACCACTGTGCACCCTTTATATATATATATATATATATATATATATATATATATATATATATATATATATATATATATATATATATATTATATAAAGAGAGAGAGAGAAACCATGATAAAATGTTGAATTATCGAATTATTGATTTTAAAAACTGACAGTAAATCCTTTCCCACAGAATCAGTCTGACACAAAATAAACGGGGGATCTGGTCGTATTTTGCCTTTCGTGATCACCACCGTGTTATATAGCGAATACAAGGTTATGGTTTACCTCAAAACCAAAACTAAATATTTGAGGCAAAAAGTATTGATTAGATATTTCATTATATCACTAATGATCTCACTTGTAATTAACATAAAACACAAGGGGGGGTGTACAGGCACGTTTGGCGTTTTTTTTTCGATGAATTTATTTGGCTTCATGCATTCCGCTGTAAACATCTGAAGACGCAGTAAACACACCGATCTTTCCATGTCTGACACCGTAATCATCGTCAATCCAAGCGTTACGTGCTCTTCATCGTTCACTTTCATCATAATATTCCCTGCGAAAACTCTGACAATGAGAGTGTCACTGCCACCTACTGTAGTGGATGTGCAATACACTTCATTCTAGTACGGCAACAAAAAAAGAAAGAAATAACAACCAATATACCAATACATATATATACACATACACACACACACACATATATATATATATATATATATTTATATTTATAAACATATATATATATATACATACATACATATACACATATACACACTATATATATATTTATATATATATATATATATATATATTATATATATTATATATATTTATATATATATATATATATATATATATATATATATATATATATATATATATATAAACGACGTCACCCACAGGATTGAGATTTACATTTCAGTAGGAGAACATCATCAGAATAAGACTGAAGAGAAGACTGAAAAGAAACCAAAGGGCAGAAGTTCACTCACTCACACACACACACTCACACACACTCTCACTCACTCACACACTCACTCACTCACACACTCACTCACACACTCACTCACACACACACACACACACACACTCACTCACTCACTCACACACACTCACACTCACTCTCACTCTCACTCACTCACACACACACACACACACTCACTCACACACACTCTCACTCACTCACACTCACACACACACACACACACACCACCATCACTCACTCACTCACACACACACACACACACACACACACACACACACACTCCACAAACATTTCACATATTTATTATAAATCTGTTTTAGAAGTCTCCTATTTCATGTTACAGGTTTCTTCATGAAGAACCAGATCCATCATCTTCATATTTCATGTCAGACAGTGAGAAGATCAGCAGGTGGAGGTCTAAGAGGAATCTGTCCCAGTGTGAAGCGTTTAGCAGTGAACTCTCTGAGCTCGTCTTCTGTAAGATCACTGCGAGACGTGTACAAGGCGTCAGATCCACTCCTCTTCTCCTCAATGTTCCCACTCGCTCCAGCACTAAACCCTCCAAACCCACCACCACCACCACCAACACCACCACCTGGAGCGGTGAAGGAGCCCCCGAAACCTCCTGCAGATCCAGAGGAGAAGCTGAACCCTGCCGCTGAGCTTTTGTTAGCTGTTGCTCCTGCAGGAGCTGCGAAGGAGAAGGTGGAGGCAGAGGGAGTCGACGAGGAGAAGTGAGATGGAGCCGGCTGAGATGAAGATGATCCGAACCCAGGGTTGGACGCTGAGAAGCTGAAGCCAGCAGCAGACGGAGAACTCATGCCAAACCCTAAGTATGGAGAAAGGAAAAGATCTTACAACACACATATATACGTGATCTGATTGGTCAAACCGGGATTACAGAGAAAACTGTGACCTGATTGGTCACAACTTACCTCCTACTGGAAGGCCAGATGAAGCTGTAGCTCCAAAACCAGTGGAGGTAGCTCCAAAACCAGCTGATGGTGGAGCTCCAAAACCAGTTGACGTTGATGCTGGAGCTCCAAAACCAGTTGACGTTGATGGTGGAGCTCCAAAACCAGTTGATGTTGATGCTGGAGCTCCAAAACCAGTGGATGTAGCTCCAAAACCAGTTGACGTTGATGGTGGAGCTCCAAAACCAGTTGAGGATGAAGACGATCCGAAGATCCCTCCACTTGAGGATGTCTGTGTTGGATTGCTCAGCTCTACTCTCTGTGGATCCGACAATGTAGAAGAGGAGCAATAATATGAGTGTGTGTGTGTGTGTGTGTGTGTGTGTGTGTGTGTGTGTGTGTGTGTGTGAGAGAGAGACTGAATTGCTCACCATGGCAGCACGTGTGTTAGCGCTCATACTTCTCAGTTCCTGGACTCTAGATCTCCACTGATTGACCATCTGCTGGACGGAGTTCGCCTAAACCACATCACAAGCAGGTCCAGTAAATCCATCAGGTCCATCAAGAACACATCTCACAAACCATCACATCAACACAACTCTGACGTGTTCCTCAGCAGGTCACGAGAACCTGCTCACAAGTTCTCTTACATAGGACTGCAGGTCTCCAGTAGCCCTGCTGGTGTAATATTCCATCCTCAGTTCTTCTGGAGAAAAATCAGTAAACCCTACACACACACACAAACACACACACACACACATTACAACCCTACACTTAATCCCTGAAGGTTTATTCTCCTGACCCCTGACCCACCTGAGATGGACGCTGAGAGGATGGAGTAGCAGGAGAAGATCCACTGTCCGGAGCTCTGCCACACCTCCATGTCACCCTGGATCACCTCCCTGACAACCAAACAGGAAGTTCAGTCTTCAGCGGAAACACTGCACAGGGATATTTAAACACAGAATGGAGATCTTCTGATCTTCACATCACTCACAGCTGTTTCTCCACATCATCATCTCCTCCACCTCCTCCTCCACCTCCCCCGGCTCTCCCATATCGGCTCTGAGGGTTGTTCAGGGTGGAGAACCGGTTCTGTGTGTTAAGGCTGAAGTTAGAACTCCGATCATCTCTCCCTGGTCCGCTGTTCCCTCTGCCCCAGTCCGATCCTCCTCGAGAGAAGGACGAGGGCTGGTCCTGGTTTCCCCCCGAGCGCTGAGATGGATTCACCCACACCCTGTTCACTGAGCCTGCAAACACAGGGACGTACCATTAACGATCAGATCAATGGGGGAACTTTTCTACAGTCTGTATATACATACATGTGTGTGTGTGTGTGTGTGTATATGTGTATATATATGTGTGTGCGTGCATGTGTGTGTATAGTGTGTGTGTGCGCGTGTGTGTATGTACATATGTGTGTGCGTGTATGAGTGTATATGTGTTCGTGTGTGTTTATGTGTGTAACTTTGCCTCTACAGTCTGTATATACATATGTGTGTGTGTGTGTGTGTGTGTGTGTATGTGTGTATATATATATATATATATATATATATATATATATATATATATTATATCATATATATATATATATATATATACACACATGTGTGTGTTCGTGTGTGTATGTGGTTTATGTGTGTCGTGTATGGGTGTATATATGTGTGTGTGTGTGTTCGTGTGTGTATATGTTTATAGTGTGTGTGTGGTGTGTTTATGTGTGTAACTTTTCTACAGTCTGTATATACATACTTGTGTGTAATGTATAGGTTGTGTGTGTGTGTGTGTGTGTTATATATATATATATATATATATATATATATATATATATGTAATATGTGTGTGTGTGTGGTGTGTGTGTGTATGTGTGTTTGTGTGTGTGTATGTGTGTGTATGTGTTTGTGTGTAACTTTTCTACAGTCTGTATATACCTACATGTGTGTGTGTATATGTTTTATGTGTGTGTGTGTGTGTGTGTGTGTGTGTGTGTGTGTGTGTGTGTGTGTGTGTGTGTTGTGTGTGGTGTGTGTGTGTGTTTTGTGTTACTGACCTCCTCCACCGCGGACATTCTGGTTTCTTCCTCCTCTCTCCTCTCGGGTGTTCATTCCAACATTTATCTCCATAACGACATCTTCCCTCAAGGAAATAACTACACACGGTCATCCTCAGCCCTTCTTTAGAATTACTAAGTAAACAACAACAACAACAACAACAAATAGAAACAAAAAAACTAGAGACAGAAAGCAGGTATGCTTCTTCTGCTGCTGCTGCTGCTTTGGTGTGACAGACCGCAGACTGCTGAATTACCGCCACCTACCGGTTTGAAATGTGAACAAAAATACTCAAACATAGTAAATAAATCACTACAAATGAATAAACAAACAAATAAATAAAGGTTTGGTTTTGAATGAGAGTGAATATGAACCCAGACTAATGTTCGTAGTAAATATTCAATTGGAGTGTCATTGTGAAGTTTACTGTGAAATTAATTTGGGATTTTCACATCTTTTAGTGAAGATTTATTTCATTTGACAAATATGTTATTTATTTGAGACGTTTAATTAAAAAAGCAGTAATAAATTTACATATAAAACAGAACCATTATAAATAATATACAGTGTTTATAAGGTTTGAATAAATACGGACACTTTGGGGGAATAAATAAATACATGTGTGTGTGTGTGTGTGTGTGTGTGTGTGTGTGTGTGTGTGTGTGTGTTTGTGTGTGTGTGGTGTGTGTAGTGTGTGATGTGTGTATATGTGTGTGCGTGCATGGGTGTATATGTGTGTGCGCGCGTGTGTGTATGTATATGTGTGTGCGGGTATGAGAGTATATATGTGTGTGTGTGTGTGTGTGTGTGTGTGTGTGTGTGTGTGTGTGTGTGTGTTCGTGTGTGTTTATGTGTGTAACTTTTTCTACAGTCTGTATATACATACGTGTGTGTGTGTGTGTGTGTGTGTGGTGTGTGTGTGTGTGTGTGTGTGTGTGTGTGTGTGTGTGTGTGTATGTGTATATATATGTGTGTGTGTTCGCGTGTGTATGTGTTTATGTGTGCGTGTATGGGTGTATATATGTGTGTGTGTTCGTGTGTGTATATGTTTATATGTGTATATGTTAATAAATGATTTTTTGCAGTATAATGCATTAGGAATTGACTTTACTGGTCTGTAATGGACTTTATTGGACTGTACTGGACTTTATTGGACTTTAATGGACTTTATTGGACTGTAATGGACATTATTGGACTGTACTGGTCTGTAATGGTGTTTAGAAATCATGAGCTCGCGCTCGGTGTGTTTAGTAAGTAAACACAAACAAAGAATGAACCAATGAGAAATATATTTTTTAAATTAATTCATTTTTTTTTTGCTTTATTGAATCAATGCCACAAGAACAAGAGGTACATATTTATATCAAATTAACATCTTTCCAGACAAAGAAAAAAGAAATAAAGAGAAAAAAAGAGAAAAAGAGAAAGAAACAGAAACAGAAGAAACAGAAAAATAACAGTAATTTAAATTCTTTAAGAGCATTACAAGTTTTCAGTGCTTTCTTATTTTTTGTTTTTTTCTAAGAGATTTACATATGTTTTAAATTCGTTAAGAAAATGGGAAAAATTTGGCCTACATTGAGCCCACTTTTTTTATGAATATGGAATTTTCCAAGCAATATAAACAATTGTATAACATGTTTTTGTTTACAATTTAAATGTTCACTATCAAAATGAAAGAAAACATCAAATATACAGATTTCCATCATACATTCGTGAACCAATGAGAAATCCGGAGCGGTGGAACGAGCCTGATGACGTCATATAGGCAGACCGTCAGTTCTCTCAACATGAACCAATCAGAACGTAGGGTTGCGTGGAGTTACGTGATTGACAAGTAGTTTCGGCCAATAGAGAGCGTGTCTGCCGTCAGACGGGGGCGGGACCTGTTCTGATTCGTGTTTGTCTCGGCAGGTAGAAGTTTTATGATGGAATAAAACTCCGCGGAGAGACAGAGAGAGAGAGGGAGAGAGAGAGAGAGAGAGAGAGAGAGAGAGAGAGAGAGAGAGAGAGAGAGAGAGAGACACACACAGAGAGAGACACATAGAGACACACAGAGACACATAGAGACACAGAGAGACACATGCAGAGACAGAGAGACACAGAGAGACAGACACACACAGAGAGAGAGACACAGAGAGAGAGACAGAAAGAGACACATAGAGACACACAGAGACACAGAGAGAGAGTGTAAATGGGTATCAGTGAGGTGAGTAACAGGATGATGGAGAGCGCTGCTGAGAAGATCCTCAGTGGAAATCTAACCTTCATGATTCTCGCTACATCGGTGTTCACGCTGAGTCTGGCGTACCTCTCCAAACTGGTGTTCAAACATCAGCAACCGCGGGGAAAGGACCATGCACAGGTCAGTGGAGATCACCATCATCATCATCATCATCATCAAATATCACCACAATAATTATTACTATCACCATCATCATCATCATCATCATCATCAATATCACCACAATAATTATTACTATCACCATCATCATCATCACCATCATCATCATCAAAAATCACCACAATTATCATTACTATCACCATCATCATCATCAATCACACATCATCATCATCACACACACACTACACCATCATCATCACCATCATCATCAAATATCACCACAATAATCATTACTCATCCACACCATCATCACCACACCACCATCATCACATCATCATCATCATCATCAAAATCACCATCATCATACATCATCATCATCATCATCACATCACACCATCATCACCACCATCATCATCATCACCAATATCACCACAATAATCATCCACCACATCAATCATCATACTATTATCACATCATCATCATCCATCATCACCATCATTATCATCATCATACCCATCATCATTGTCATCAAATATCACCACAATAATTATTACTATCACCATCATCACCATCTACTACACCTCATCACCATCATCATCATCATCATCAAATATCACCACAATAATTATTACTATCACCATCATCACCATCATCATCATCATCAGATATCACCAGAATAATCATTACTATCACCATCCATCAACCATCAAACAATCCATATCATCATCTATCAGAATATCCAGTCCATCATGGCACAAAACATCATCACCACATCATCATCATCATCCATCATCATCATCATCATCAAATAATCACCACAATCATCATCACATCACCATCATCACCATCATCATCACCACATCATATCATCAAATATCCCACCACAATCAGCATCATCACATTACAACACAAATCATCACATCATACATCATCATCATCATCATCATCATCATCACCATCATCACCACAAAATCATCATCATCATCATCAATAACATACCATCACCATCATCATCAATCATCATCAACAATCATCATCATCACCATCATCACCATCATCATCATCATCATCAAATAATCACCATCACCATATCATTACATCACCATCATCATCATCATCATCAAATATCACCACAATAATCATTACTATCACCATCATCATCACCATCATCATTATCATCAATCATCACCATCATCATCATTATCATCATCATCATCAAGTCAAACACCCATAATCAGTCATCACCACCACCACCATATCATCAAATCATCACCAAAATAATCACATCACCACCACAATCACACACATCATCACACATGACCATCATCACCATATCATCAATCAATATCACCACAATAATCATTACTATCACCAATATCATTCCACATCAAATCATCAATATCAATATCACCAAAACAATTATCATCACAATCATCACCACCACCACCATCATCATCACCATTATCAAATATCACCACAATAATCATTACTATACACCATCATCATCACCATCCATCATCATCATTATCATCAATCAAATCTTCATCCACATCAATCAATCACACCACCATCATCACCATCATCATCACACCATCATCATCAATATCACCACAATAATTATTACTATCACCATCATCATCCACCATCATCACATCATCATCATCATCATCATCATCATCATCATCATCATATCAACCAGAATAATCATTACTATCACCATCATCACCACCACCATCATCATCATCATCATCATTACACCACAATAATTATTACTATCACCCATCATCACCCACCACCACCATCATCATCATCCATTATCAAATATCACCACACCATAATCATTACTACACCATCACCATCATCATCATCATCACCACCATCATTATCATCAAATATCACCACAATAATCATTACTATCACCATCATCATCACCATCATCATCATCATCATCAACACCAATTATCATCATCATCATCATCATCATCATCATCATCATTATACACCATCATCACCATCCATCATCATCATCATCATCATCAAATATCACCAGAATAATCATTACTATCACCATCATCACCACCACCACCATCATCATCATAATTATCAAATATCACCACAATAATTATTACTATCACCATCATCATCACCACCATATTCCACCATATCAATATCACAAATAATCATTACTAACACCATCATCATCACCAATCATCATCCAAATATCACCACAAAATCATTACTAACACCACCATCCATCATCACCATCATATCATCCATCATCACCATCCATCATTATCAAATATATCACCACAATATTATATCATCTATGCACCACATCATCACCATCTATCATCACATCATCACCATATCTTATCATCACATCATCATCATCACCACCACCACCATCATCATCATCATCATTATCAAATATCACCACAATAATTATTACTATCACCATCATCACCACCACCACAACATCATCATCACCATCATCATTATCATCATTCACCATCATCATTCACCATATCACCATCATCATCACCACCATCATTATCATCAAATATCACCACAATAATCATTACTACCACATCCATCATCATCAATCATCATCATCATCATCATTATCAAATATCACCACAATAATCATTACCATCATCATCATATCATCATCATCATCACCACATCATCATCACCACATCACCACCACCATCATCACATCATCCATCATCAAATATCACCACAATAATTATTACTATCACCATCATCACCACCATCCACAACATCACCATCATCAAATATCACCACAATAATCATTACTATCACCACCATCACCACCATCATAACCACCATCATCATCATCATCATCATCATATCACCACACCATAATTATTACTATCACCATCATCACCACCACCACCATCATCATCACCATTATCAAATATCACCACAATAATCATTACATCACCATCATCATCACCACCACAATCATCATCATCACCATCATCATCATCATCATCAACACCATCATCATCACCATCATCATCAACATCACCATCAAATATCACCACAATAATTATACTATCACACATCATCATCATCATCATCATACCATCATCATCATCATCATCATCACACCATCATCATACCAATATTATCATTCTAATCACCATCAATCAATTACCATAACAGTAACACCCTCAATCATCACCATCATCATCACATAGATCATTTTTAATATATAAAGGACATAAATATATATAAAAAAGTTTTAATACAAAAATTAATCAGCTACAAATGACTAAAACTAAATCAATAACTGTATAAACCACACAATTACAAAGATGGAGATTATATATATATAGGGGTTATATTATATATATATATGGATATATATTTTTTAAAATAATTGTATGAAATGAATTTATAATAATAATGAATTGATTTTGTTTTTGAGCAGAAATTCCCTCCGTACATCCCGTCCAGTCTGCCTTTCCTGGGTCACGCCATCGCTTTCGGGAAAAGTCCCATCGAGTTCCTGGAAAAGGCGTATGAGAAGGTGAAATATCCTGCAGAGCATCAACACAGATACAGTGAGGAGAAATGTCTGACGTACCTCATGTCCCGTGTGTGTGGGAGTTGTGTAGTCCAGGTGTTGGACTCTGGGCCGGAAGATCATGGGTTCAAACCCCACCACCACCACCACCACGCTTCCACTAGTGGGCCCTTGAGCGAGGCCCTTAACCCTCACTTGCTCCGTTGTAAGTCGCTCTGGATAAGAGCGTCTGCCACATGCTGTAAATGTAAGTGTAAATGTGTGTGTTTCAGTACGGACCCGTCTTCAGCTTCACCATGGTGGGGAAAACCTTCACGTATCTGGTGGGAAGTGAAGCAGCTGCTCTGATGTTCAACAGCAAAAACGACGAGCTGAATGCCGAGGACGTGTACTCACGACTCACCACGCCTGTGTTTGGCAAAGGGGTCGCATACGACGTCCCAAACCATGTACACACACACACACCACACACACACACACACACACACACACACACACACGAAATGATGGAGGGAAAAGACTAGCAGCATGATTTCAGTTCTATTGGGGTCACGATGTAATGTCACACCGTTAACAATGTAATGTCACAACGTTAAAGATGTAATGTCACATCGTTAATGATGTCATGTCACAACGTTAACGATGTAATGTCACAATGTTAACGATGTCATGTCACAACGTTAATGATGTAATGTCACAACGTTAAAGATGTAATGTCACAACGTTAACAATGTAATGTCACAATGTTAACGATGTCATGTCACAACGTTAACGATGTCATGTCACAACGTTAATGATGTAATGTCACAACGTTAAAGATGTAATGTCACAACGTTAACAATGTAATGTCACAACGTTAACGATGTCATGTCACAACAACGTTAACGATGTCATGTCACAACGTTAACGATGTAATGTCACAACGTTAACGATGTAATGTCACAACGTTAATGATGTCATGTCACATCACGTTATGTGTAATGTCACAATGTTAATGATGTAATGTCACAACGTTAACGATGTCATGTCACAACGTTAATGATGTCATGTCACAACGTTAACCATGTAATGGGGCACGGTGGTTTGGTGTTTATCACGTTCGCCTCACACCGCCAGGGTCCGGGTTCGATTCCCGTTTCGGCCATGTGTGTGTGGAGTTTGTGCATGTTCTCTCCCGTGCCTCAGGGGGGTTTTTCTCTCCGGGTTCTCCGGTTTCCTCCCCCGGTCCAAAAACATGCACGGTAGGTTGATTGGCACCTTGGAAAATTGTCCCTAGTGTATGAATGTGAGTGTGTGAATGTGTGTGTGTGTGTGTGTGTGTGTGTGTGTGTGTGAGTGATGGGTTGGCATTCCATCCAGGGTGTATCCTGCCTTAATGCCCATAGACGCCTGAGATAGACACAGACTCCCCGTGACCCGAGGGAAGATCGGATAAAGCGCTAGAAGAAGAATGAATGAATGAATGAACGAATAACCATGTAATGTCACAACGTTAATGATGTAATGTCGCAACGTTAACCATGTAATCTCCCTTACGTCACTTTATAAATGCCGTACACTACATGTAATGTACACTATGTGACCTAACTCACACATATAATCCACAAATAGCAACATTTAAAGAACATTCATAACATTTAATAACAGTACACATTTAAAACACTTATGTGATAAACGTTCACTGTAGTAAACCACACCTACAGGAACGGATTCGACACAGCGGCGCACACTGAGAGAGGGAATGGCTTTTCTATTGAACATCACCCGAAACACATCTGTCGCTTTCTGATTGGCTGAGATTATTTAGAAAAATCCCAGAGTGGGACGGATCTTTTATTATCTTTATATGTACTGGACCTGAATTTTGGAGAACTACGGTGTGTGTGTGTGTGTGTATATATATATATATATATATATATATATATACTATACTATATATATTAAACACTTAAAGTATTAATATAACTTACAATTTAACACAGTTACAAATGTGCAATTAATCTAAAGTTAACTCATGACAGTCAAATATTATAATTGTCTGTATTTCTATATGATTATCAGTAGATGGCGCTATACTGTTATTATACAGTCCCAAGCTCGGATAAATGGGAAAGTTGCATTAGGAAGATCTTTATATGGATCTTTAATGTCCTGTATTGTATGCTTTGCATTAAGATGTGTGTGTGGGTGTGTGTGTGTGTGTGTGTGTAGGTTTTCCTGGAGCAGAAGAAGTTGTTGAAGACGGGGCTGAACGTGGCTCGCTTTAAGCAGCATGTTAAACTCATTGAAGAAGAAACAAGGCAGTATTTCCTCCGCTGGGGGGACAGTGGGGAGAAAAGTGAGACACACACACACACACACACACACACACACAACACACACACACACACACGCACACACGCACACACATACACACAAGCACACACACACACAACACGCACACAGCACACCAAACACACACACACACACGCAACATACACGCACACACACAACACACACACGTGCACACACACGACACACACAACACACACACACACCGCACAACCACAACACCGACACCACACACGCACATACACACCAAACACCACAAAGCACACTACACACACACACACACACACACACACACACACACACACACACACACACACACAACACACACTCACGCACACACATACACACACACACATACACACACACACAACACACACACACACACACCACGCACAGCACGTGCACGCACATACACGCACACACGCACATACACATACACACACAAACGCACACACACACAAGCACGCACACATACACATAAGCGCACACATACACACGCAAACACACACACACAAGCACACTACACAGTACACAGTACACACACACACACGCACACACACACACAAACATACACACACACACACACACACAGCTGATTAAATGAGCTGTAAGATACTCGTTACACTGATGTTCTGGAGATCGCCACCAGGGGGCGCCGCTAGCACTAAGGTGAGCAAAAGCAGACATGAGCTGCAGGAGAACATTTTGTTGGTGGAGTTTTGGAGTGAAGATGTTTGTTTATTATATCACTAGTGATGCACAGGTGATAAGACCTTCTACATTCAGTCTTATATTACACACACACACAATGAGAACCGTTTGAGAAGGTGTAGCTCATCACGAGTAAAATATCTTCGTTCCCTTTTCTGTTTCTCTTCGTTCACCGCCTGGTCTCAGACCTGTTTGAGAGTCTGAGCGAGCTGATCATCCTGACGGCTAGCCGCTGTCTGCACGGCGTGGAGATCCGCAGCGTTCTCACCGAGAGCGTCGCTCAGCTCTACACCGACCTCGATGGAGGCTTCACCCACGCCGCCTGGTTACTACCTCCCTGGATTCCTCTACCCAGTTTCAGGTACTTCACACGTTCCTGCTTTAGACGGTATCACCTGTACGGTCTCTCCCAGGGCGTCGGCAGGGGGATGGCATCGTTCCGTCAGGAGGTGGCGTCGCAGAGTAGACACAGGAACCAGCGTGGGATGGAAACCATAGCTGATCATTAAACCTGGTGCCAGGACTTTCAAGCCTGGAGGTGGCAGAAGAAACCCACACATCACTACACACGCAGACATGTAGAGGGGAAAGAGAAGCGGGTTTAGCATCAAGCTTTGAGGAACACCTATAATAATAATAATAATAATAATAATAATAATATAATAATAATAATGGATCCTTATTGAGCGTTTTTGATGGATCATTGCAAATATGAGATCTTCTCAGCAGAAGGCGTGGTATGTGTGATACGGTGCTGGAGAAGGCGTGGTGTGTGTGTGATACGGTCCTGGAGAAGGCGTGGTGTGTGTGATACGGTGTGTGTGTGTGATGTTGTCCTGGAGAAGGCGTGGTGTGTGTGATGGATGGTGCCTGGAGAAGGCGTGGTGTGTGTGATGTGGTGTGTGTGATACGGTCCTGGAGAAGGCGTGGTGTGTGTGATGGTCCTGGATACGGTGCTGGAGAAGGCGTGGTGTGTGTGTGATACGGTGCTGGAGAAGGCGTGGTGTGTGTGATGTGGTCCTGGAGAAGGCGTGGTGTGTGTGATGTGGTGCTGGAGAAGGCGTGGTGTGTGTGATGTGGTGCTGGAGAAGGCGTGGTGTGTGTGATGTGGTGCTGGAGAAGGCGTGGTGTGTGTGTGATACGGTCCTGGAGAAGGCGTGGTGTGTGTGTGATACGGTCCTGGAGAAGGCGTGGTGTGTGTGTGATACGGTCCTGGAGAAGGCGTGGTGTGTGTGATACGGTGCTGGAGAAGGCGTGGTGTGTGTGATGTGGTCCTGGAGAAGGCGTGGTGTGTGTGATACGGTGCTGGAGAAGGCGTGGTGTGTGTGATACGGTGCTGGAGAAGGCGTGGTGTGTGTGTGATACGGTCCTGGAGAAGGCGTGGTGTGTGTGATACGGTGCTGGAGAAGGCGTGGTGTGTGTGATGTGGTCCTGGAGAAGGCGTGGTGTGTGTGATACGGTGCTGGAGAAGGCGTGGTGTGTGTGATGTGGTCCTGGAGAAGGCGTGGTGTGTGTGTGATACGGTCCTGGAGAAGGCGTGGTGTGTGTGTGATACGGTCCTGGAGAAGGCGTGGTGTGTGTTTTGGGGAGGATCTACAGATCCGTGCGTGACCGTCGATGTTCTTGTGATGTTCCTGCAGGCAGAGAGACCGTGCTCACGTAGCCATCAAACAGATCTTCTACAAAGCGATCGAGAAGCGCAGGAGGAGCGCGGAGAAGGAGGACGACATCCTGCAGACCCTCATCGACGCCACGTACAAGTACGAGTCCCGCGCCGCGCCCCGAGGCGTAACCGCGCCGTGCATCTCAACACGTTCTTCTCCCTGTGTAGAGACGGCCGAGCTCTGACTGACGACGAGATCTCGGGGATGTTGATCGGGTTGTTGTTAGCGGGTCAGCACACGTCCTCCACCACCAGCGCCTGGCTCGGCTTCTTCCTGGCGCGAGACCCCCAGCTGCAGGAACGCTGCTACGCCGAACAGAAACGAGTGTTTGGAGAAAAGCTTCCAGACGTCACGTACGAACAGGTCAGACGCCTTCACCAGACACCTGCTCGTGCAAGCATCACTCGCACGATTTATCGTCTAATTTAACGTTTTAGAAGAGTTTTTATTTGTCACATACCATTTCACCATGCTGTAAATGTGTGTCTTCACATATCCCAGCTTGTCAGACATGTTACAGCGCCCCCTGGAGCACAGAGGCTTAAGGGCCTTGCTCAACATTTACATTTACATTTGCAGGCATTTGGCAGACGCCCTTATCCAGAGCGACTTACAACTGAGCAATTGAGGGTTAAGGGCCTTGCTCAAGGGCCCACTAGTAGTAGCTTGGTGTTGGTGGGGTTTGAACCTGCGATCTCCTGGTCCAGAGTCCAACACCTTAACCACTAAGCCACCACCTCCCACGCAAATGGGGGGGAAATAAATATATAACAAATGTCATTTTGTTCCCCTAATCGCCTGATTCGCAACACATCCATGCTCAAGGACCCAAGAGTGACAGCTTGGCGATACAGGGATTCAACCCCCCGACCTTCCGATCAGAAAGGAAATAAAAGCTCATTTCTAGAAAAGATGTTTTTTTTTTACTATGTAAGTTATTCACTCATTCATTCATTCATTTTCTAGCGCTTTATCCGATCTTCCCTCGGGTCACGGGGAGTCTGTGTCTATCTCAGGCATCTATGGGCATTAATGCAGGATACACCCTGGATGGAATGCCAACCCATCACTCACACACACATCACACACACACACACACACACATTCATACACTAGGGACAATTTTCCAAGGTGCCAATCAACCTACCGTGCATGTTTTTGGACCGGGGGAGGAAACCGGAGAACCCGGAGAAAAACCCCCTGAGACACGGGGAGAACATGCAAACTCCACACACACATGGCCGAGACGGGAATCGAACCCGGATCCTGGCGGTGTGAGGCGAACGTGCTAACCACTACGCCACCGTGCCCCACTACTATGTAAGTTAAAAATTGTAAATATTTACTCGTAGAAACACAACAGGAATAAAATAGAAATAACATCCTTTAAGCCGTGAGGCGCTCTGTCATAGAGGTGGGAGCAGAAGGTTGCCGGTTCAAATCCCACCATCAAGGTTCTGCCACTAGAACCGGAACTTGTGTTTTTTTTCTCTTGATTTGAATGAATTTGAAGTAGATTTAAGTGTTTGGGGAGGTGGTGGCTTAGTGGTTAAGGTGTTGGACTCTGGACCAGAAGATCGCTGGTTTAAACCCCACAACCACCAAACTACCACTAGTGGGCCCTTGAGCAAGGCCCTTAACCCTCAATTGCTCAGTTGTAAGTCGCTCTGGATAAGGGCGTCTGCCAAATGCCGCAAATGTAAATGTAATGTAAATGTTTGGAGGAAACCTTCCGGACGTCACGTACGAACAGGTCCGACACCTTCACCAAACACCTGCTTGTGCTCCGACGCTTTTCCTCTGATCAGCGCTTCGGTCGGGTTTCAGCGTAGGTCGATTCCTCCGGCGTGCACGTCGTGTAACGGGACACGCTTCCGGACGGGGGAAGGCTTATTATAATCACCTGTAATTAGCTGGCGTTCGCGCCGCTGGCGAGGAGAAGATCTCCGTTGCGACGGTTCCCAGCAGAGTGATGATCCTCTCATTACCCGTGTCCCGCGGGGATCTCACGCTCCTCTGCTCTTTTCCCCTCTACACGTCTTCTTGGTGATGTTTTCCATCCACACATCGCCATTCTCTCACAAAACCCCTAATCTAGTCAAATCTTACTGCTCTTTTATCAATGAAATATGATGTAAGAGCTGATTGGCTAAGATTGTTGTTATTGTTTACAGAAGCATCACTATTATAATCTCTCTCTCCCCTCTCATAATCTCTCTCTCCTCATAATCTCTCTCCTCTCAAGTCCTCTCTCTCTCACGCTCTCGTCGCTCAAATTTTCAGATCCTCACGAATCACACCTCATATCATGCGTCCCGATGGTGTGAGCCGTGCTGTTACTTTTATAAAGAATCGCACCGCGGAATTCCGAACCCGGGGACAAAAAGCGGGAATTTTTTCCCATAGAAAATGAATGGGGTTGAAATTTGGTGCCTCACAGTTCGGGCCTGTGAGCGTCCGACATGCACATATGACAAATCCACTCGTAGGGGGTCCGGAGTGGATCACCATCATACACCTCCCGAATCCCACACACGTTCGGAATTTCAGGAAATCTGCGAAATTCCGGCCCCATAGAGAATGAATTGGGAAATTTGACGCTCCGCTGTTCGGGGGGGGACGGACATCCGTGTTTTCGCCCAACATGCACATGTGACATAAACACTCGTAGGTGAGACGGAGTCGGTCGTGATCATGTGACTGCCGCATGACGCCACGCGGCCGCAAATGTGAAAAATGTGCGAAACGGAGAAACTCGGACGCAGGGTCATGTGACTGTGTCTAAACGCTCGGCACATCGACGGGAGTCGGACGTTGGATATTTTGATGATGTCACGTGTGTCACTGGCCCCGTCCCCTCCCGAAAAAATCGCCCAAAATGTGTGCTGTAATGTGTGTCTTCACATATCCCAGCTTGTCAGACATGTTACAGCAAGCGCCCCTGGAGCACAGAGGCTTAAGGGCCTTGCTCAAGGACCCATGAGTGACAACTTGGGATGCGATACGGGGATTCGAACCCACGACCTTCCGATCAGAAAGGAAATAAAAGCTCATTTCTAGAAAAGATTCCTATGTAAGATAAAAACTCTTGTAAATAAAATAGCAATAAAATAGTGAATAGCTAAAATAGCCTCAGGGGGTTTTTCTCCGGGTTCTCCGGTTTCCTCCTCCCGGTCCAAAAACATGCACTGTAGGTTGATTGGCACCTTGGACAAAAATTGTCCCTAGTGTATGAATGTGTGTGTGTGTGTGTGTGTGTGTGTGTGTGTGTGATGGGTTGGCATTCCATCCAAGGTGTATCCTGCCTTAATGCCCATAGACGCCTGAGATAGACACAGACTCCCCGTGACCCCTACACCCATATGACCCGAGGGAAAATCGGATAAAGCGCTAGAAGATGAATGAATGAATTTGTATAATTATACAATGAATAAATAATAAACAGCGTGGATGTAGTGTGGATCTGGGTGTAGTGGGTGTGTAGTGTGGATCTGGGTGTATGTGGATGTGTAGTGTGGATCTGGGTGTAGTGTGGTGTAGTGTGGATCTGGGTGTAGTGTGGATATTGGTGTAGTGTGGATCTGGGTGTAGTGTGGATCTGGGTGTAGGGTGTGTAGATCTGTGTGGATCTGGGTGGATATGGGTGTAGTGTGGATATGGGTGTAGTGTGGATCTGGGTGTAGTGTGGATCTGGGTGTAGTGTGGATCTGGATGTAGGTGTAGTGTGGATCTGGGTGTAGTGTGGATGTGTAGTGTGGATCTGGGTGTATGTGGATGTGTAGTGTGGATCTGGGTGTAGTGTGGATGTGTAGTGTGGATCTGGGTGTATGTAGGTGTAGTGTGGATATGGGTGTAGTGTGGATCTGGGTGTAGTGTGGATATTGGTGTAGTGTGGATCTGGGTGTAGTGTGGATCTGGGTGTAGTGTGGATCTGGGTGTAGTGTGGATATTGGTGTAGTGTGGATCTGGGTGTAGTGTGGATCTGGGTGTATTGGTGTAGTGTGGATCTGGGTGTAGTGTGGATATTGGTGTCTGGGTGTAGTGTGGATCTGGGTGTAGTGTGGATATTGGTGTCTGGGTGTAGTGTGGATCTGGGTGTAGTGTGGATATTGGTGTAGTGTGGATCTGGGTGTAGTGTGGATATTGGTGTAGTGTGGATCTGGGTGTAGTGTGGATATTGGTGTAGTGTGGATCTGGGTGTAGTGTGGATATTGGTGTAGTGTGGATCTGGGTGTATGTGGATCTGTGTGTGTGGATCTGGGTGTAGTGTGGATCTGGATGTGGATGGATGTAGTGTGGATCTGGGTGTAGTGTGGATATTGGTGTAGTGTGGATCTGGGTGTAGTGTGGATGTGTAGTGTGGATCTGGGTGTAGTGTGGATATTGGGTGTAGTGTGGATCTGGGTGTAGTGTGGATCTGGGTGTAGTGTGGATCTGGGTGTAGTGTGGATCTGGGTGTAGTGTGGATCTGGGTGTAGTGTGGATCTGGGTGTAGTGTGGATCTGGACTGTGTTTATCTGGATGTGATCTGTAGTGTGGATCTGTTTGCTGGGTGTAGTGTGGATCGTGTAGCTGAAGGATCTGACTGGGTGTAGTGTGGATCTGGGTGTTGTGTCTGCTGGACTGGATGTAGTGTGGATCGCTGTGTAGTGTGGATCTGAAGGAAACTGGGTGTAGTGTGGATATTGGTGTAGTGTGGATCTGGGTGTAGTGTGGATCTGAGGTTGGATCTGGATGTAGTGTGGTCTGGATGTAGTGTGGATCTGGGTGTAGTGTGGATCTGGGTGTAGTGTGGATCTGGATGTAGTGTGGATCTGGAGTGTGGATCTGGATGTAGTGTGGATCTGTGTAGTGTGGATCTGGGTGTAGTGTGGATCTGGATGTAGTGTGGATCTGGGTGTATGTGGATCTGGGTGTATGTGGACTGGGTGTAGTGTGGATCTGGATGTAGTGTGGATGAGAATGGCTGGGTGTAGTGTGGATCGAAGTCCTCAGGTAGGAACGCCACGGAATTCTCCTCCCATTTCCCCGGAATGTTTATTCACTCTCTCTCTCTCTCTCTCTCTCTCTCTCTCTCACACCTGAGTAGAAAGTGGGAGAGTACACCATCCCTGCAGGACACCAGGTGTGTGTGTCTCCCACCGTAAACCATCGACTGCACGACACCTGGACCCGTCGATTCGACTTCGACCCTGAGCGCTACCTGGGTGATAACCCCGCCGCTGCCGAGAAGTTCGCCTACGTGCCGTTCGGAGCAGGTGAGCTGGGAATCCATTTTGGTATATATTTGTGGGGAAAAAAAAGGTTCTTCACTGTATAGCAAAAGTATGTGCACCCCCGACCGTCCATGCTTTGGGAAGAAATGACGAATTTCTCCAGACCAAAAAGAGCTGCATATTCTGAATATATATATATATATATATATATATATATATATATATATATATATATATATATATACCTGGTGAATATGTGCACGTGTTTGTGGTTCCAGGTCGTCATCGCTGCATCGGGGAGAACTTCGCCTACGTGCAGATAAAAACCATCTGGTCCACGTTATTACGTTTGTTCGAGTTCCAGCTGGTAGACGGATATTTCCCCTCCATAAACTACACCACCATGACCACCATGATACACACACCAACAACCCCACACACACACAAACAACCCATCATCAGATACAGGAGGAGAACCTAACACAGATACACACACACACACACACACACACAACAACCCCACACAGATCATCAGATACAGGAGGAGGAGAACCTAAACACACAACATCACACACACACATCACACACACACACACCCAACAACCCCATCAGATACAGGAGGAGAACCTAACACACACACACACACCCAACAACCCCATCAGATACACAACACACCCCACACACAACAACCCCATCATCAGATACAGGAGGAGAACCTACAACACACACACACACACACAACACACACAACCCCACTCCACACCCAACAACACCCATCATCAATACAGGAGGAAGAACCTAACACACACACACACAACACACACAATCACACCCAAACACCCCCATCATCAGATACAGGAGGAGAACCTAACACACACACACACACACACACACACCCACATCACATCAGATACAGGAGGAAACCCACACACACAAACACACAAGCCATCATCAGATACAGGAGGAGAACCTAACACACACACACACGCACACACACACACCCCACAACCACATCAGATACAGGAGAGAACCTAACACACACACACACACACCCAAACACCCCCAACCCCATCAGAGATACAGGAGGAGAACCTAACACACAACACACACACACACACACACACACACCCAACCACCCCATCATCAGATACAGGAGGAGAACCTAACACACACAACACACACAACACACACACACCCAACCCCCATCATCAGATACAGGAGGAGAACCTAACACACACACACACACAAAACACACACACACACAACAATGCCACACACACACAACACACCCACTCATCATCAGATACAGGAGGAGAACCTAACACACACACACACACACACACCACCACAACACAGTCAAGCAACAGACCCATCACACCCAACAACCCCATCAGAATGACAGGAGGAAACTCTACCCACACACACACACACACACACACACACAACACCCCACACCCATCAGATACAGGGAGGAGAACCGTACACACACAATACACACACACAAACCACACATCATCACAGGAAGAACCCAACACACACACACACACACACACACACACACATACACACCACACACACACAACACCCCATCATCAGATACAGGAGGAGACCTTAACACTACACACACCCTACACAACACACACACAACACACACAACACAACACACACACACACACACACACACAACACACACACACACACACAACCCCATCATCAGATACAGGAGGAGAACCTAACACACACAACACACACACACACCACACAACCCCAACATCCACACATCGAACACAGATACCAACAACACACACACACATATTCAGGAACACCGAACACACACACAACACCACACACACAAACACACACACCATACAACGGCAGAACACTCCAACAACCAACATCACAGGAAACACCCACACACACCACACACAAACACACACAACACACACAACACACACACACACATTTTGTAAATGAAAAGTTTTATAAATATATGAAATGAGTTTTGAATCTTTCCAGAACTGAAATGTGAAAAACACCAGTTGGTACTGGTGATGATAGTTGTGATGGTTGTGGTGATTGTGATGATGGTTGTGGTGATTGTGATGGTGGTTAGATGATATGCTTAAGGTACTGGTGATTATGGTTGGTGGTGATGGTTATGGTACTGGTGATGATAGTTGTGATGGTGGTGATTGTGATGATGGTTGTGGTGATGATGATGTGTGACCCTGGTGGTGATTATGCTTAAGGTACTGGTGATTATGGTTATGGTACTGGTGATGATGGTTATAGTGATAATGGTGATGATGGTTATGGTACTGGTGATGATGGTTGTGGTAATGGTTGTGGTGATGGTGTGGTGATGATTGGTATGGTACTGGTGGTTGATGTGGTTGTGTGTTGTGATGGTGGTGTGGTTGAGATGGTTATGGTCTGGTTTGATGATGGTTGTGGTGAATTGTGATGGTGGTGATGATGGTTATGGTGATGATACTACTGGTGATGATGGTTGTGGTGAAAGTGAGGTAGGTGATGATGGTTATGGTACTGGTGATGATGGATGGTGATGATGGTTGTGATGATGGTTATGGTACTGGTGATGATGGTGATGGTGGTGGAGACTGGTTGTGGTGATGATTATGGTATGGTGATGATGGTTTTGGTGATAGTGATGATGGTTATGGTACTGGTGATGATGGTTATCGTGTCTATGGTGATGATGGTTATGGTGATGATGGTTATGTTACTGGTGATGATGGTTGTGGTGATAGTGATGATGGTTATGATGGTTATGGTACTGGTGATGATGATGGTTATGGTACTGGTGATGATGGTTGTGGCGATAGTGATAATGGTGATGATTGTGGTTATGGTACTGATGATGATGGTTTTGGTGATGTGATGATGGTTATGGTACTGGTGATGATGGTTATAGTTATGGTAATGGTGATGATGGTTATGGTACTGGTGGTGATGATGGTTGTGGTAATGGAAGAAAAGAACAGTATTTGTCAGATGTAAATTACAGGGCAGTGAAATGTTTCTTCACATATCCCAGCTTGTGTTTGGAAGTTGGGGGTCAGAGCGCAGGGTATCAGCAATGATACAGCGCCCCCTGGAGCACAGAGGGTTAAGGCCCTTGCTCAAAAACCCAAGAATGGCAGCTTGATGATACCGGGGCTCGAACCCCCGACCTTCCGATCAGTAACCCTCAAAATAAACCACTGAGACACACCCCCTCCCTCACATGGGGGGGGGGGGGGGAGGGGGAGTTGGTTCTTACAGTTACAAGTTACATGGCGTTTGGTTCTTAAGGTACAGTTTCACTTGTTTTAAAACACAAGTTGTCATTATAGCTGCCTCACCCGGATTCCTGTAGGTTTTACGTCTCCACATAGTTTAAGGTTGAAACAATCTATAGTGAAGCAGAAACGCTTTTTATATTCGAGCGAAAGCGCGTTACACAATGCAAATGTAATAGAATGGAATGTTATAGAAATGACTGATGTGCTTTTATCCGTCATAAATGAGCCCGAAGCGACTGTGGCAACAAAAAGTCACTTAGATGGTATGAGGAAGAAAGAGAGGAACCAGGCTCAGAAAGGGGAACCCATCCTTAATTAGGTAACACACACACACACACACACACACACACACCACAATTAAATAGATTTTTATTTGTATAGTGATTTTAACAGTGGACATTGTCTCAAAGCGGCTTTAAACAGATAATGCAGTAAACATGTAAAAGATTATTCTGTATATGTGTAAGTTTATCCTTTATGTGTGAGTCGGCTGTGATGAAGGAAAAACTGCCTGAGATGGAAAAGGCAGAAACTTTGAGAGGAACCTCATCCTCATCTGGGTCACACTGCATGTGCATGGCCGAGGGGGCGTGGCCTGTGGGGACGTGGTCGAGGGGGCGGCGGTTTGTGAACGGAGGCCGGTGGCGACGAGCGAAGAAAGCGCTTTTTTTTGCGTTTACTCCAATTTTAGCTCTCTTTCAGTAATCAGGGAGAAGATAAAAGAATGAACAATCCCACGACCAGGAAACCCAGAGACCAGGGCGGAGGAGTGAGAGTGTGTGGGTGGAACAATAAAAAGCAAGTTAACCTGATCGTGTGGTCGTCTCTGCTTTTCCCCGCCACAATAAACCAAGCTCTCCCACAAAGTGACCAAATGTAATGTAAACTATAGCCTGGGGTCAGTGGTGTAGAGCAAGTCCCAATCCATCCTCGAAGCTCCCGCTGAGTGGCTCCGTAATTTCTCAGATCTCCAGGAATAAAGAGGAGGAACATCTGAGTGGCCTCCAAACCAAGAGAACACCATCCAGAGTCATGCTGGGACAACTGGGTAGGAACACTGGTCCCTCAGCGGCGTGTAGAACTCGAACAAGAGAGCGCGATGGAATTATATGTATGCATGATATTAGCAATGGAAGCTAATAAACCATGTCACCCAGAGGCAGAATATATAAAGAAAAAACTAGCGGGCATAATACAGATCCTTGTGGAACACCAAACATTACCTGAGTTTTGCGATCTTAAGAGCATTTCAGATTGTAGCGTGTTGAAAGACTAGATCTATAAATGGGAGTGAAAACATTCGGGACTTTGTAAGTCAGTAATAATAGTTTGTAATGGATTGTAAATGGAACAGTGTAGGGCTGATAAGAATGGGGTAATATGGCCATATTGTCTTTATGAGACCTCTGTCTGCTGACCTCTGACCTCTGTCTGCTGCGTTCCAGACTAACTGCAACTTGTTTATTAATGTTAGTGAACAGCCACCTAATAATGCATTATAACAGCCCAGTCTGGAGGTCATGAATGCATGGAGTAGCTTCTCTGTATCAGATATAGATTACATCGTCTTCCTCAGGTTTGTCCACTCACATTTTCCAGCTGTTCAACTTCATACAGCCAGATGTGCCTTTCTCCGAATCGGATACAAATCACTGAATGAGCCACAGCTGGAGTCCAATCCGAGATGGTCCAAAGAGAAGGACGCACCTGAGATCAATTACAAATGTGACAGGAAAAAGAGGCGATTTGTTCTAGTCTCGTTTACAGAATGAGGGAGGGGGCGGAGCTCAGGTTAATGATCGGAAGGTCGGGGGTTCGAGCCTCGGCATTGCCAAGCTGCCAGTCTGTGTCATGTAAAATCTACAAGAATCTGGGTGAGGAAATACGGCTATAATGAGAAATTATGTTTAAAAACTAGTAAAACTGCATTCCAACAAGTGTACGAACAAAACCCTACCCTTGTGAGAGAGGGGGTGGAGCTCAGTGGTTTCATTTGCTGGGTTACTGAGAAGGTCACGGGTTCGAGCCCTGGTATCACCAAGCTGCCACTTCTTGGGTCCTTAAGCAGGGCCCTTAACCCTCTGTGCTCCAGGGGGCGCCGTATCATGGCTCTGACCCCCAACTACTAAACACTCTGGAATATGTGAAGAAACAATTTCACTGTGCTGTAATGTTTATCATTCATCTTCTAGCGCTTTATCTGATCTTCCCTCGGGTCACGGGGAGTCTGTGTCTATCTCAGGCGTCTATGGGCATTAATTCAATTTTATTTATAAAGCGCTTTTTACAATGTGTCATCGTCTCAAAGCAGATTTATATAATACTCATGTGTGAAAAGTGAAAATCAGTTTGTCTCTAATTGTTTCTTGTTGAGCCGAAGCGACGGTGACGAGGAAAAACTCCCTGAGAACAGGAAGAAACCTTGAGAGGAACCCGACTCAACACAGAACCCATCCTCATTTGTGTTGTTAGTGTTGTGTGTGTGGTTGAGGATGTTTATTGTGTAGTGTGGAGTGTATTCATGAATTAATGCAGGATACACCCTGGATGGAATGCCAACTCATCACAGGACACACACACACACACACACACATTCACTCACTAGGGACAATTTTCCAAGGTGCCAATCAACCTACCGTGCATGTTTTTGGACCGGGGGAGGAAACCGGAGAACCCGGAGAAAAAAAACCCCTGAGGTGGGATTTGACTTTTATACCATTTCACCATAAAATGGATATTTCTTTCTGGTTGTTCTGAAATGTTCGTTCCACTCGAACACTTTCAAAAAAACTGTGTTAAAGAAAGAACGGGACTGAACTGTACAGTTAAAAAAATCTTTATAATATTTAAATGTATTTGCATTATGTTTACACAGAAAAAGGTGTAGTGTTTATAAGCGTATCTGTAATGAGTGATCCAGTGCTGAAGGAAAAACGAACAAAACTGCGACTTCATCAGGAAGAAACTTTTCCACTTATTTTATATTTTATTGCAGTAGAAAACTTTAAAAGTAAACCTGTATAAGATTATAGAATCCATTTCCTCGCTGAGACACTCGGTGATTATAAACACAAAAGATTATTCATTTAGACAGTGTGAGACGTGACACACTCAGAGATCTGTAAAGGGGTGTGTGTGTGTGTGTGTGTGTGTGAACATGTGTGTGTGTGTGTGTGAGTGTGTGTGGACATGAGCAGAAGCCACACCTGAGTATGTTGAAAAGAAAAGAGGATCTAATTACACACAAAGAAGCAAGTGTGTTTCCTGATTAATTGGGACCTTGGTGGTGACATGTGTGTGTGTGTGTGTGTGTGTGGTGTGTGTGTGGTGCGTGCCTGTGGACATGTGTGTGTGTGTGCGTGCCTGTGGATGTGTGTGTGTGTGTGTGTGTGTGCGTGGACGTGTGTGTGTGTGTGTGTGCGTGCCTGTGGATGTGTGTGTGCGTGGACGTGTGTGTGTGTGTGTGTGTGTTTATGTGTGGACATGTGTGTGCGTGTGTACATGTGTGTGTGTATGCGTGTGGACATGTGTGTGTGTGTGCGTGGACATGTGTGTGTGCGTGGGTATGTGTGGACGTGTGTGTGTGGACATGTGCGTGTGTGTGTATATGTGTGTTTGTGTGTGTATGTATGGACATGTGTGTGTATATGTGTATGTGTGTGTGTTTGTGTGTGTGGTGTGCGTGTTTGTGTGTGTGCGTGGACTTGTGTGTGTGTGTGGGTGTGTGTGTGTGTGTGTGGTGTGGACGTGTGTGGACGTGTGTGTGTGCGTGGACATGTGTGTGTGCGTGTGTGTGGACATGTGAGTGTGTTTGTGTGTATGTGTGGACATGTGTGTGTGCGTGTGTACATGTGTGTGTGTGTATGCGTGTGGACATGTGTGTGTGTGTGTGTGCATGTGGACATGTGTGTGTGTGCGTGGACATGTGTGTGTGCGTGGACTTGTGTGTTTGTGTGTATGTATGGACATGTGTGTGTATATGTGTATGTGTGTGTGTGTGTTTGTGTGTGTGCGTGGACTTGTGTGTGTGTGTGTGTGGACGTGTTTGTGTGTGTGTGCGTGGACTTGTGTGTGTGTGTGTGGACATGTGTGTGTGTGTGTGTGACATGTGTGTGTGTGTGTGGTGTGTGTGTGCGTGTGTGTGGACATGTGTGTGTGGTGTTGGCCCTGTTGTGTGTGTTCGTGAGTGTGTTTGTGTGTATGTGTGGACATGTGTGTGTGTGTGGACATGTTTGTGTGTGTGTGTGGACATGTGTGTGTATGCGTGGACATGTGGAACAGAATGAACAGAAGCCACACCTGTGTATGTTGAAAATACAGGATTTGATTACACACACACACACACACACACACACACACACACACACACAGAGAAGCAGGTTTGTTTCCTGCGTAATTGTAATTAATTATAATTAAGTGCGTAATTGCTGCACTCGACTGTTTTCTTGTAATCAGGTTTATACGTTTGAGAACATTCCATTCGAGTGAAGTCGAGTAAAAATAACATAAAACAAAAAAATAAAAGAATAAAAAGGACATGAATTGTTATGAAATAATGCGATAATTAATGTGTAGGTTTTTCAGAGATTCACTTTGTTGTGTGAAATGTTAACGTGGGATTTTACAGGATTTACAAAAGCCTTAAATTCATACAGACTTTACATGTGTGTGTCTAAACCTGAGAAGAGTATGCAAATAAACTTTTTATAATCACAGTGCTGTGTGTATGTGTGTGTGTGTGTGTGTGTGTGTGTGTGTGTGTGTGTGTGTGTGTGTGTGTGTGTGTGTGTGGGTGTGTGTGTGTGTGTGTGTGTGTGTGTGTGTGTGTGTGGTGTGGTGTGTGTGTGTGTGTGTGTGTGTATGTGTGTGTGTGGGTGTGTGTGTGTGTATGTGTGTGAGTGTGTGTGTGTGTGTGTGTGTGTGTGTGTGTGTGTGTGTGTATGTGTGTGTGTATGTGTGTGTGTGTGCGTGTGTGTGTGGTGTGTGTAGTGTGTATGTGGGTGTATATGTGTGTGTGTGGGTGTTGGTGTGTGTGGGTGTGTGTATGTGTGTATGTGGTGTGTGTGTGTGTGTGTGTGTGTGTGTGAGTGTGTGTGTGTGTGTGTGTGGTGTGTGTGTGTGTATGTGTGTGTATATCTGTGTGTGTATATGTGTGTGTGTATATGTGTGTGTGTGTATGTGTGTGTATGGGTGTGTGTGTGGGTGTGTGTATGTGTGTATGTGTGTGTGTGTGTGTGTGTGTGTGTGTGTGGGTGTGTGTGTTTATGCCCTGTGTGTGTGTGTGTGGGTGTGTGTATGGGTGTGTGTGTATGGGTGTGTGTGTGTATGTGTGTGCAGTGAGAACCTTTAGGAGACACTCAGACACTAAATAACATAAAGGGAGGACAGTAAGTGTCATCCTGAGGAACACTGAAGATCCTTCAGTATATTAAACCGGGTCACTCTGACGAGATCACTCACCTGGTGGTTCCACATCAGCATGTGAGGAGACATGAGATTATGATAAACACTTAAAAAGCATGAGAACTCTATAAAGTGGATCTAATCTGAACTTTAATGGAACTGCATTGATGTTCACTTCCATTATAATGACATGGACGAATTCATCTCAGCGTTTTTCATCTCGGGATGTTTTTCTCTCTTTATCACCTCTGATTTGCTCATTATATACATTTATCGCACCGAGTAATAAAATATTCTACTCTAGTAAAAAGTCACTGCTTTATCATTTTTAACAAATTCCTTTTGTTAACAGCAAAGTCTACACAAGCACTAATGGAGTACAAACAGGACAAGAAGAGCCAGAAATCTCACACTATTCACTTTTCAAATTAAAATTGATTCAATTTCAATAACAAATTAAACAAATTAAAGTTCAATAACAAAAATAAAAACAAATAAAAAATACTTGTCCATGAACATGTCCACGATGAACCAAAACGGAACTTGCTAATTTATTTTACAAACCAGATTCCAAAAAAGTTGGGACACTATACAAATCGTGAATAAAAACTGAATGCAATGATGTGTAGGTGCCAACTTCTAATATTTTATTCAGAATAGAACATAACACACGAAACTAAAGTTTAAACTGAGAAAATGTACCATTTTAAGGGAAAAATATGTTGATTCAGAATTTCATGGTATCAACAAATCCCAAAAAAGTTGGGACAAGGACATTTTCACCACTGTGTGGCATCTCCCCTTCTTTTTACAACACTCAACAGACGTCTGGGGACAGAGGAGACCAGTTTCTCCAGTTTAGAAATAGGAATGCTCTCCCATTCTTGTCTAATACAGGCCTCTAACTGTTCAATCGTCTTGGGCCTTCTTTGTCGCACCTTCCTCTTTATGATGCGCCAAATGTTCTCTATAGGTGAAAGATCTGGACTGCAGACTGGCCATTTCAGTACCCGGATCCTTCTCCTACGCAGCCATGATGCTGTGATTGATGCAGAATGTGGTCTGGCATTATCTTGTTGGAAAATGCAGGGTCTTCCCTGAAAAAGATGACGTCTGGATGGGAGCATATGTTGTTCTAGAACCTGAATATATTTTCTGCATTGATGGTGCCTTTCCAGACATGCAAGCTGCCCATGCCACACGCACTCATGCAATCCCATACCATCAGAGATGCAGGCTTCTGAACCGAGCGTTGATAACAACTTGGGTTGTCCTTGTCCTCTTTGGTCCGGATGACATGGCGTCCCAGATTTCCAAAAAGAACTTAGAATCGTGACTCGTCTGACCACAGAACAGTCTTCCATTTCGCCACACTCCATTTTAAATGATCCCTGGCCCAGTGTAAACGCCTGAGCTTGTGGATCTTGCTTAGAAATGGCTTCTTCTTTGCACTGTAGAGTTTCAGCTGGCAACGGCGGATGGCACGGTGGATTGTGTTCACTGACAATGGTTTCTGGAAGTATTCCTGAGCCCATTCTGTGATTTCCTTTACAGTAGCATTCCTGTTTGTGGTGCAGTGTCCTTTAAGGGCCCGGAGATCACGGGCATCCAGTATGGTTTTACGGCCTTGACCCTTTCTCACAGAGATTGTTCCAGATTCTCTGAATCTTTGGATGATGTTATGCACAGTTGATGATGATAGATGCAAAGTCTTTGCAATTTTTCGCTGGGTAACACCTTTCTGATATTGCTCCACTATCTTTCTGCGCAACATTGTGGGAATTGGTGATCCTCTACCCATCTTGGCTTCTGAGAGACACTGCCACTCTGAGAAGCTCTTTTTATACCCAATCATGTTGCCAATTGACCTAATTTGTGTTAATTGGTCTTCCAGCTCCTCGTTATGCTTAAATTTACTTTTTCCAGCCTCTTACTGCTACTTGTCCCAACTTTTTTTGGGATTTGTTGACACCATGAAATTCTGAATCAACATATTTTTCCCTTAAAATGGTACATTTTCTCAGTTTAAACTTTTGTTTCGTGTGTTATGTTCTATTCTGAATAAAATATTAGAAGTTGGCACCTACACATCATTGCATTCAGTTTTTATTCACGATTTTTATAGTGTCCCAACTTTTTTGGAATCCGGTTTGTACATGTTTTTTTTTAAATCTAGATTCAGAAAAGAAACTAAAATAAAGCAGAAAGAAGCAGCGAGTGCATTAAAATAAATGCTTTTACCCCAAAACGTAAATAAAATATGAATATAATAAAATATAATATAAATATATATATTATATATTTATATTATATATATTCATTCATTCATTCATTCATCTTCTACTGCTTTATCTGATCTTCCCTCGGGTCACGGGGAGTCTGTGTCTATCTCAGGTGTCTATGGGCATTAAGACAGGATACACCCTGGATGGAATGCCAACCCATCACACACACACACACACACACACACACACACACACACACACACACACACACACATTCATACACTAGGGACAATTTTCCAAGGTGCCAATCAACCTACCGTGCATGTTTTTGGACCGGGGGAGGAAACCGGAGAACCCGGAGAAAAACCCCCTGAGGCACGGGGAGAGACATGCACAAACTCCACACACACATGACCGAGACGGGAATCGAACCCGGACCCTGGCGGTGTGAGGCGAACATGCTAACCACTAAACCACCGTGCCCCTTATATTATATATTTATATTATAAATATATAATATAAAAATATAATATAAAAATATAATATTACTATTATATTTAATATAAATATAAAATATAATAGTAATATGGTACCTTTGGGAGTGAGAGGAAATGGGAGTGGGAGTGGGACGGAGGATGTAAATATTGGGCGCATTATAAACACACAAATACACTCCACACTAAACACATTCACAAATTACAAAGCAAAACAAACACCAGAATGAGGACGGGGTTCTGTGTTGAGTCTTGAGTTCCTTGAGTTCCTCTCAAGGTTTCTCCCTGGTGCTGTCTCAGCGAGTTTTTCCTCGCCAGCGTCGCCTCGACTTCCTCAACAAGGAACAATCAGAGATAAACTGATTCTTATTTTTCACACATTATAATTCATTCATTCATTTATTCATTTTCTACCGCTTTATCCGATCTTCCTCGGGTAACGGGGAGTCTGTGCCTATCTCAGGCGTCTATGGGCATTAAGGCAGGATACACCCTGGATGGAATGCCAATCCATCGCAGGGCACACACACACACATTCACACACACATTCATACACTAGGGACAATTTTCCAAGGTGCCAATCAACCTACCATGCATGTTTTTGGACCGGGGGGAAACCGGAGAACCCGGAGAAAAACCCCCTGAGGCACGGGGAGAACATGCAAACTCCACACACACATGGCCGAGACGGGAATCGAACCCGGATCCTGGCGGTGTGAGGCGAACGTGCTAACCACTACGCCACCATGCCACATTATAATTAGATATATTAAATAAAGCTGCTTTGTGACAATTGTAAAACGTGCTTTACAAAATAAATGGAATTAAACACACTGAATACAATTTTTTTTAATGCTGTTTATGTTGCCGAGGACTGAAACATAAGCGTGAGCCACCATTTCCCACCTTCGAACCCACATTACCTTTCTGTCCAAAAGCCTTCTCAGTTCATAACAAGCTCATTATTCTCCTACTGTCTGTACATGAACCTCATCCACACGAGTTTATCCAAAATATAAACACTGGAATCAGCAAATGAATGTTGATGTAAACATTCGGGTTCATGAACATCAACTAACTTTAGAACAATAGACAGAAATGTGCGCCTGTGGTTAAATGAATAATTAATCTGGAAGTCATTTGGGAGCCTTTGTGCCTTTATGAAAAGAAGAAAACCTTTGAAAGACCACCAACGTTTGAATTCATCAGCAAACTGGGACACACGTGTTGAACTCCAGGCATGCAGTCGTGTCGTGTTTCTTTGGATTACATGAAAGTGTATCATTAAACTTTACGAAAGTTGTGGCTCTTGTGGTTCAGGGTTTGATCAGACTTGTTCATTCAGCTACTAATGTGATTTACTTCAAATCCCCTCAGGAGCTGGAAGAGAATCGCACATTTCTGGACATGTATGAACCTGGTGTAAAGATGTAATCCTGAAGGTTTTTCTGAAGAACACACACTTCATGAAATCCGCAGTATGATCAGATGCAAACACGGGTTCAAAAATAAAGAGTCTTTAATAAGGAGGTAGACAGACCAAGCAGAAGGTCAAAGGCAAAACTAAATAATAAAAACAGTTCAGAGTTATAAGGCAGACATACAGGGATATAAAGGCAGAAACTAAACCAGAAATCAAAAATACCAGTCCAGAGTCAAGGCACAGGGCAAACCAGGCAAACTGGGTAAACCGGCAGAAAGCCTGAGGTGCCTGTACAGCCCACTGAGCAGGGCTCCGGGGCAGAAGAAACAGCAGTCTCTTGATGTCCTCTATAATTAAGTCAGTCTCAACCATTTTTTGGGTGTTGCCCATGAATACACCATGAGACAATGACAAAAGTAAAAAGCGCTTTATAAATAAAATTGAATTGAAATGCAGGTCAAAACCAGCGCATGGCTCAGGTGCACCTGCTGGGTCCATGTATGGCCGGATTATTCCGTCAGACAGAGAGGGTGAATGGTGGACCCAAATGCAGGATGCATTCAAAAATAAAGAGTGCTTAATAAGGAGATAGACAGACCAAACAGAAGGTCAAAGACAAAACCAAATATGAAAAACAATTCAGGGTCATAAGGCAGGCAAACAGGGCAAACAGGGCAAACAGGGCACTATAGTCAGAGATTAAACCAGAAACCAAAATAGCAGTCCAGAGTGAATGCAGAGGGCAAACCAGGCAAACATGGTAAACAAGAGCAGGTTAAAGCAGCAATAGAAAATAAAAACAAAGTTCAAACAAATAAAAATGACAGGGCAAAACAGGAATCCACTGAAGGAACAGGAAGTAAGGCAGAATACGCAGGGTGGCAAGGCGTAACCTCAGAAGCATAGCTGAAGGAATTATTGTCTTTGATCTCCTTAAGTAGTGAGCCACGCGGCAAGATGGGCACCGAAGTGCGCGACCCCAGGAGGCTCACCCGCTTTGTCTGGCCGTTCCAAGTGTCCATGGTGTTCTATCCAGTGGTGGTTCACCTCAAGCCCCACTTGCTCCGCCACTGGCACCCGGTACTTACCAGTACAGAGAAGAAGAACCTTGAGCTGATCTTTAGCTCTTCCCCTGAGAGAAGGTGGAAGCAGGCGAGCAGTGCGAGACGCTCTCAGGCAGCGATGGTGCTCTACGGGAGGTGATGAGGAGATTTCTGAGGGATGAAGATCCATGTTTGGTGTTTATAGACGAGCGTCAGTGTTTTGTATCTGATGCGCGAGAGCAGATACAGGAAGTCAGTGGAGCGAGCGCAGCAATGTGGGGGTGTGTGAGAGAATTCATCCATAAAGCGATGTCTGATAGGCAGGCTGAAATTCTAGCAGATGCTGTTGTATCTGATGGAGGGAAGGAGAAGATGAGTTGAGTGTCATCAGCATAGCAGTGGTAGTCAAATCCATGGGAGGACATGACTTCACCCAGAGATATATGATACAATCTGCATAGAACAGAGTTCTCCTGACACCCAGTAGATGTGGCGAGGATCACCTTTGATTGCGGTGGGACACACTGCGTTCCTCCGAGATCAGATACACAGTGTTCAGGAATGCATGGCAATGAGCCGAGCAGTCACGAGTGAGGAAGGAGAAATGGACTTACTATCAGCACATTTAAAACCACCAGCGTGCAAAACACAAGAGAAATCATGAGCAATTCCCTGCTTGATGATCTTCAATAATGATCTTCACCACTCCGTTTACATCGGCCCTGAACATGCAAACTCCACACACACACATGGTGGAGGCGTAAATCGAACTCCGACCCTGGAGGTGCGAGGCGAACATGCTAACCGCTAAACCACCGCGTCCCTCTTGATCACAAATCATCTTTGTAGAAACATCTGGAAGAAACTTTGAGAGGAACCAAACACTAACCAAACACTAAAGCAAGCTTGGGAGATCCTGACAGTCCCCCCGGGGGCCAGGGCTCCTGAGGGGCCAATTGATCATGTAGTCCAAGGAGAAATGCGCAGCCAGGAGAAGAGGCAATGCCTCGGAACCCACTCTGGGAGGGTGGAGGTGGTCTGGGGAGGGAAGTACTGGTAAGTACCGGGTGCCAGTGGCGGAGCAAGTGGGGCTTGAGGTGAACCACCACCTTGGACGCTTGGAACGGCCAGACAAACCGGAGGGTGAGCTTCCTGGGGTCTGAAATCAGAGGTGGAGCGATGCCCCTAAGCTCGGCGACGCCCCCGGCTGGAGACTGGATCTCTGCAACGCCCCCCGGCTGGGGACTGGAGCCACGCGGAAAAGGCGGCAAGATGGCAGCCGAACCGGAAGTGCTATATTTTCTCAGAGTGCTTGTTTGTCTTTCTCTTTATCACTTCATTAGAATTTAACTGGAGGAAACCAAAGCGACAAAAATCAAACAACAAACACCGTCATAAACGCATGAAGATGATTTCACGATTTGATCTCCGCACACGTAGCTGAATTCTGTATAATCCACAGTAGGGATGAGGTTTGGGTTTTGGTTAGTGTTTGGTTCCTCTCAAAGTTTCTTCCAGATGTTTCTACAAAGATGATTTGTGATCAAGAGGGACGCGGTGGTTTAGCGGTTAGCACGTTCGCCTCGCACCTCCAGGGTCAGAGTTCGATTTCCTCGTGCCTCAGGAAGGGGGTTGATATACCTCGCCTTGCCTTGGGCGTGATGCTACAGGTGCCACACGAGGCGCTATTGCACTGCACAGGACGAGGTCATCCGGAATCCGCATGTCCTCCGTGAAAATCACGCACTATGACCTCCCAGAACACTATTGCCTCACCATTAATGCGCTTATAACGCGACTACGTCTCCCATTACAAATAAAAAGAGTTAATGCAGCTGCGATATAAGTCAACCTGACGATATCCGTCTCCATTTTTTTGAATGACGTATAGCGAGAGGACGAGTTTTAGTGGAACAATATGGATTTTTTTTTTAATTGACATTTACAAAATATCGCAAATTCGCAAATTTCACTCCAGCTAGAAGAATTAGAAGAAGAAAAGGTAGATGTAGAGTGAATTATTGCTTGGCCTATAAAACATGGATTGCAGTTTTAAACAAGAAAACTTGTCAGAGAGCCGAGGCTTGTATCAGCACTGGGATTGTGAAGAAGAATATTTCACAATCCTATAATACTATAATACTATAATACTATTAAGGCAGTAACACAAACACTAACACTAACATCATGTTCACTAACAGGAAGATGAACACTATCGTGAATAATGCTAAACATTGGGAAACATGCATTCATTCATCTTCTAGCACTTTATCCGATCTTCCCTCGGGTCACGGGGAGTCTGTGTCTATCTCAGGCGTCTATGGGCATTAATGCAGGATACACCCTGGATGGAATGCCAACCCATCACACACACACACACACACACACACACACACACACACATTCATACACTAGGGACAATTTTCCAAGGTGCCAATCAACCTACCGTGCATATTTTTGGACCGGGGGGGGGGGGGGGGGAGGGGGGGGGGGAAAAGGAGGAGAACCGGAGGAAAACCCTCTGAGGCACGGGGAGAACATGTACAAACTCCACACACACATGGCTGAGACGGGAATCGAACCCAGACCCTGGCGGTGTGAGGCGAACGTACTAACCACTAAACCTCCGTGCCACTCCACATTGGCAAACAGAATCAGAATATTGTTTTGTTTATCGGATGTGATACACACACAAACTAACACACACAAACAAATAATTTCTTTTACAATGTCTTACTTTATGTATTTAAGTTTGTTTCAAAATATCAGTGAGAAAGTGAAGACATGGAGATAGGAATGTTGTCCGAGAGCAGAAACAAAAACATCTCCAATAAAAGCATATATATATATATATATATATCACATAAAGGTCAAATATTTTAGATAGAACAGTTTTAAATAAGATCTTTAGAATGATGAATGATAACTGCATGTCTGGTGTGAAAGACGTGGTCACTGGACTGGTTTCCTCTTACACTTGTGAATGTTTGTCTGTTCTCAGGTGTGAAAGCTCCACCTCCCTCATATATATTCCCTCAGAATATTATGCTGTAACACTCAGGCTTCATGTCATGTCAAGAGTTAAACACTGCCATATTTCTGATGATAACTGGTTCCTCGTGTGTAATGTTACAATAGTGTGGAATCTGCCAATGATCCAGGAGATACGTTCATGAGCATTTCCTTCAGCAGGAGCCTCAAGTGGATGAACTACAACTTTAACGGCTTTCAATTTATAATTACAGGTGAGTTTACTCTTTAAATATTTGCTGGGGAGGAATTTGGGGAAACTTTAGAAGTGTTCCAATGACAACATAATGGTCGGCGAACATATAATGAAGATATCGTTACACAATGGGGAAGAAAATTCAATATCGCTCATAACAAAGCTGCTATGTTACAGTGTAATGGATACTGAGAAATTAGGCTGTAGTTCCCGTATGAGCTCATTTTATTTTGGGGTGTTTTATAGCTCGGTTTGGTTCACAGGTTCCGTGTAAACTACATCACTTTATCTCTTGATGAAGACTTTTGGAAATGTACATATTCAAATTTTGAATTTAATCTCAATGAATATCATGTCCTGATTTAATTTTCAACCTTTTACACCACACACACACACACACACACACACACACACACACACACACACACACACACACACACTTCAAGTTACAACAGGTGCTGCACAAACAATGAACCTACAGAACAATTACAGTTTCATCAAACTCTGCAAAGATGGACATTACAGACCCAAAGCACAATGAAAAAGCCTTGAAATGAGTAGAAGTAGGAAACTCACATGACATGAGCTCAACATGACCTTTTCTCATCAAAGTCAGTGCTTGAATTCTTAAAGATGCACTTTGAAATGCAGATGGATCTGACACACGTCTGAAAGTATCTTCCTGATTCGTTCCCTGTGCTGTCTGGAATTCACCTGAATGAGTGACTTATTGCTGAGAAAAATGTTTCCTTGTTTTGCACAATGACACATTTGTGATGAGTCCATGCGTGAAATGTGTGTGTGTAGAATGATATGATCGCAATATAGTGATTCTTGTGCAAAAATAAGGATGGACGGAAACACGGACAAAGGGATGAATGTGGTTTTTGAGGAAATAATAAAAGTATAAAATAGGATGTTCTTTCCTTCCACCCTCGCTCTCCAAATCTGTTCCATTATAGAATCAGAGATTAGTCACTATAAAGTCGCCTGAAGGCAATAATCGTAGGTGCCGTGTTGCGGAGTAACTAGCTACATGTAACGGTATTGAATCATTTAAATACAAAATAAAAGTAACAGTAATCCGTTAATGGATTAAGTTATGTTAAAGCAAAAAAATTTACTTAAATTATTTTAGAAAATGTTGAATATTACAAATTCCGAAAACCACCACCTAAAACTACCAGGTCGACGAATTTCGTCTGCCCCCATTTTAATGCGGAAGCAGCTCAGTTTACAAAATATAACCCTCTTTTTCCAAGCGCCCCCTACTATATATATATATATATATATATATATATATATATATATATATATATATATATATATATATATATATATATATATATATATATATAATACATTCACATCCTCACTCGTACTAACATTAACTAGCACTAAGTGATAAAGGTGTGTATCTGAACATACTGTTCTGCCAGGATCCAGGTGTAGCAGGAAGAATTCAGGTGCTGTATTTAAATACCGACCTGAACATGTTCCATCCTGTTCACCTAAAATTAGATCTGGATTGTGAAGGTTCCCTCAGATTATTCATCTGATATCAGTATATTTGTATCCCGTAATAGAGAGGTAATGCAGAGTGAAGGTGAGTGAACAGTGGACAGTAGAGTGGAATGGCGTGGACTGATAAAAGTTTGTGTGTCTGGTGAAATATACACCACTGTAATAAACACGGTGGCCTCTGGCGAGGAAACATTTTGCCCATTATCCAGAGAGGTCTATCCGCGGTTGAAAGGTCCTGCATGCTGGGATCTGAACTGTCCAATCAGACGTTAATCTTCACATGTGAGCAACCAGGACCTAGATAATGCTAATGTCATCATTTGTTCATGGAAAACAGAATGTGTATTTGTTTTGGGAAAAACTCCCCTTAACTAAGTAAAGGTTGTTTGGTCACTCTGCATACGTCCGTCTGCTAAATACTGCTGTCAAGTCAAGTCAAGTCAAGTCAAGAGGTTTTTATTGTCATTTTAACCACATATATCTGACTGTGTACACAGTGAAATGAGATAACGTTTCTCCAGGACCCCGGTGCTTACACAAAACAACATATAACACAAACACAACAACACAATGCTGAGTAAGAGACTAAGTTTGTCCTAGCTACATAAAGTGCATCGTGTGCAACCTGGTGCAAACAGCGCAAAGACAGAACAGTGAACAGAAATGTTTTCATATCTTTGTTACAGTCGATAGAGACTTCATAATCCAAATAGTATGAATTTCTTTGTTACAGTAACACTAACAGTACAGTGATAAAAGTCCATGGTTAGAGAAGAGGATGATTCGTAGCAGTAACATCCAGCGTCTCCCGTTTGATGTGACTTCCCTTTTGGAGTCTGGTACCTCTCAGGGTTCCTTCAGCTCTGGGTTTTTTTAAGTAATAAAAATGAGATCCATGAGTGTTTATATGTATATATGTATAAGATCAGAGTGAATATATCCAGGTGTAGTTGTGCGTTATTGTGTGTTAGTGCAGGAGATGCACCTGTCTCACTCTGTTTGGAAATGGAACTGTGTGTTTCTGTTGTTTGCTGAATGTTCTTATTAAAACGACCAGTCTCGCTCCTTCCAGCCAATCAGAATCCAGTATTCAGACATATTGTAATATGCAAACATAGATATGTGCATTGTTAATAGCTACATGAATATAATGGAATTGAACACAGTACAGGGAGCAGCCATCTGCTCATTCTTATTCTTCTGGAGTGCTTTTGTTCATTTACGTCTATAGTGCTTTTCACAATAGACATTCATTCATCTTCTACCGCTATATCCGATCTTCCCTCGGGTCACGGGGAGTCTGTGCCTATCTCAGGCGTCTATGGGCATTAAGGCAGGATACACCCTGGATGGAATGCCAACCCATCGCAGGACACACACTCACACGTTCACACACACACATTCATTCACTAGGGACAATTTTCCAAGGTGCCAATCAACCTACCGTGCATGTTTTTGGACCGGGGGAAACCGGAGAACCCGGAGAAAAACCCCCTGAGGCACGGGGAGAACAACAATAGACATGCCTTTGTCAAATCAGCCTTACAGAATGTCAGCATTGTAGAACAAAATGTTAATATAAAGTTTTATGAAGCGCGCTATAGTAGGAGATCTTTCCATGCAAAACATGTAGTGTAGATATTTTTAGCTGGCTTTGTGTACAGGGACATTGCTGGAAGAAGTTTGGGCATCCTGGATCATGTGACAGGGATTTTGAATCCTACAGCCTGCAGATACAACTGACTGCCTCTAATTCTGTTTGGGGAAGAAACAAACATGGTTGTAAAAACCAATACTTTGTATATATAATATAGATCTTTCCATAGATTAGGGAGTAGAGCTTTTAAAGCATGTCATTTTTTATTTTTGCTTTTTTCACCTAATAGACGATAACATGCCAATATGTATTCCTTAGTAACTCCCACACCATCAGGGTATAATACATGGTGTAGGGTGGTCCACAGATAATGTATAAAAAAAAAAATAACCATCTGAAACAAACAAGTATACATTAATTAGCGCCCCCTACTGACAGACTACATTTGCATTTATGCCATTTGGACGTGACTTACAATTGAACAATAGCAGGATAATATGCACAGTGTCAGCCTTGGAATGACACCCTTGGAGCACATAGGGTTAAGTGCATTGCCCAAGGCTTCAACAGTGGCAGTGAATCCCCACCCTTATGATCAGTAACCCAGAGCCTTGACTGGATCAGCACTGCCCTGCAGTCACGGCCTAGATATTCACATGTTCTCTACTACATGAAGTTTGTTCGTCTGTCAGTTTTAAACACTTTTGAATTTTCATGTGACTGTCATTTCATGTCTCCGGATGAATTTGACCTCTCCACTGTGAGATCTCATGATCTCATGATCTCACTGATCAACTGATCTCTCTGAACCTGTGCAATAAAAATAAAGGTCTCGTGTCTCATATAACAGCAATAATGAGGATCCTGAAATGACACGTGATATCTCCTGTAAAAAGTCATTAATATGACAATCTGGTGTTTCATAGAATGAAGTAACATATAGATTTTTATTTTAGATGTGAAAGGTTACCAATAATTAATATATTCGAGACACAAAAAATTAAAATGAGATAATACATATATTTACAAACAATATAATATGACAATCTAAGAATAATAAGCATGTCCATTTAAAATAATCAAATAATACAAATATAAATAAAAAGTCATGTAAAAATACAAAGTAATGATTCTTTACATTTTTATATTGGGTTTTTTCACTGTTTGATGTGTGTTTATTTTGCACAATATTACCGCACGTTGGTTCGTTACTGCGTTTTATTTTATTTGTTACTACTCTTGCGCATGCGCAGTTGTTCCCAGGTTGTTCCTTTCCATCACAAAAATGAGCTCCGTGTTGAAAGCTTCAGTGTTATTGTTTCATTCCTCGGGATCGGATTAAACCGGTTCTGAAGTGCAGTTTTGTTTATTTGTTGTTGTTTTTGTTGTTTTAATGACGGCTGGAGGAAATAAGAATTTGCGCTAAAACACTTCAGAGATGTAAGAAGAAAGTATTCTGTAACAGAGTCTCCGGACCGGATCTTTATTTACTTTCTTTTTTTCTTGAAACAAAGTAAGTGTGTAATTTATTTACACGATAAATTCGATAAAATTATAAAGTGTATAATGTTGCCGTGTATGATTTATTATTCATTTCGTGTGTTTAATTTCATGACCATAACGCGCTCTAATGTCAAATATAATAAACGTGTCAATAAATTGTCCATTCTCCGCTTTATATGACCTGTTTATATCTTTATAGAATTTATTCATAAACTGAATTTATTTTTCATAATGACGCACAATATAATTATATAATTATATATATTATGGTCTTGTCGACACCTTGTGGATGGTCATAAAAAGGTTTGTCATCTATGTTCATAACCTTTTTATATATTTGCACCGACATGTTTATAATAATGATAATAATAATAACAACGACAACAACAATAATAATAATTATAATTCTTATTATTATTACTATTGTTATTATTATTGTTATGATCATATATAAATGTATGTGTATATATATATATTATATATATAATTCTTATAATAATAATAATAATAAGAATTATTATTACTATTATAAACATGTCGGTGCAAATATATAAAAAGGTTATGAACATAGATGACAAACCTTTTTATGACCATCCACAAGGTGTCGACAAGACCATAATATATATATATATATATATATATATATATATATATATATATATATATATATATATATATATAACAATAATAATAATACATCTTGTTATTCTTATTATTATTATATTTAAAAGCGTATAATTAAAATGCAAAACTTTCTATTCAACATTTCCTAGTGAACGTGAGTTGTACTGAAGTTGAATGTGGTGCCGATAATCTGTAAATAACAAATCTGTAAATGCTTGAATTGCGCTGAACATAATAACAATAACAGTGGATTACATTTATATGGCACATTTAACTATATTGCTTGAATAGCCCGAGTGGGAAGTTTGTTGGCAATATTCGTCACGTTTTCGCTGAAAAACTCGAGCGGTTTATCAGCGTGATTCGAGTGTAATGTTAACGTGTGACCCACTGAGAATCACTGGTCTGTACGAAGACATAAAAAGATGTTAGTTTGCAGTATTTACACCCCATTCTCATTTCACAGATGCGAATCAGAGGAACAACACAGGAACATAAACTCACAGATTAATACATAATTTATTCTTGGAGTATCGTGACCCTCGTGATGTAATTAAACACTGTAGGTGTGAAGACCGGACACACACACACACACACACACACACACTCTCTTCCGTATCCAAGTTTTTACATCTACTTCTTACATTTTCCGGCAAATATCTCTACTTTCTACTCCTTATATTTAAAAAAATATCCCTCATTACTCCTATTTCATTTCGGCTCATTATGAAAAAAAAACATCCAGATAAATGTCCATCCGGATAGAATGTGATTGTGGTTGGATGAGATATAATCAGATACCATTCTGGACACCCTATCCGTCTTCTACGCCATCCGTCACACCTGCACACGACACAAATCATTACAGCAAGGACATAAAAAGTGTCGGGATGAAAATACTGCAAAGTTTCTCAGTATGGGCAAAGTCCATTACTCTTGGTCTGTGATTGGTTGCCCCCCCCTGCATCTTAAACATTAATATATATATATATATATATATATATATATATATATATATATATATATATATATATATATATATATATATATATATATATATATATATATATATATATATATGGTCAAAATATATATTGGTCAAAATCCGCTCCATCTTTAATAACGTGAGAGCTGATTTCACAGCACCTGTCTGATTACAATCATAACTAAGCGTTTATTCAGGTTAAATGTCATTAACAATACTTTGCTCTATTTCCTTCTTCTCTGGAGGGTTAAGGACACCATCCAACCAATCTACCTTCTCCAAAAGGTGAAAGATGACACTCAAGCCATCACTAGGACGTTATCAGTATCTCCTACTGGCTCTCTTTTTTCTTTTTTGTTTCGGAGGAGTGTTCTACACTTACCTCATGCCGACAATGAGCTGGGTGCGGTGTTCAGCACTCACAGTCTTCAGCTGTGATGTCTGCTTAGATAAATGTCTCAATGTATTTACAGAAAAACATTCCTCAAACACATCCATCCTCAGCACTATTAACTACAATCTGATTCAGCAGAATCCAGTGATCACCACACGACCAGCCATTCAGGGAAAAATGGAAAATCATACCATCATATTAATCTGGCCATGGCCTTTTGGTTCAAAATTTAAAGGAGAATCCTGTAGTGTGAAGTTTGGGATTGAAGGTTGTCACTTTACAGATGACAGAAGCCAACATGAAAAAGTCCATGGTATTATGTTTCATCACAGAGAACTCGGTGGTGATTTACAGACCCTGACAAACATGCCACGGTCTCCACACCAGAGATGGGTGTGGATGAACATGGAGTCTCCTGAGAATTCAGCAAGATGGAACGAGCTGGACGATTTATTCAACATCACATCAAATTATCGCAGAGATTCAGATATCTGGGTTCCTTACGGGAGACTCCGAAAGACCACAGAACAGGAGAAAAACTTCAAAATTCCACCAAAGGACAAAACTGTCTGCTGGATCGTCAGCCACTGGAACCCCAACTTTAGACGAGTGAAATATTTCGAAGAGCTCGTCAAATACATTAAAGTAGACGTTTTTGGTAGACACTTTAACAGGTATATCAATGACGATGACTATGTATCTACCGTGTCTAGCTGTAAATTCTACTTATCATTCGAGAGCTCTATTTATAAAGACTACATCACGGAAAAGCTGTTTTATCCTATGTCGCTCGGCTCGGTTCCTGTGGTTATTGGTCCACCCAGAGACAACTACGAGGAGTTCATTCCAGCACATTCCTTCATCCACGTAGATGATTTTAATACCCCTCAAGAACTGGCACAATATCTCATATTACTGGACCAGAACCAGACATTGTATGAAGAGTACTTCACCTGGAGGAAAGAGTTCATCCCTGAAAGTTCACATTTCGGTCTAGAACACGCTTGCCGTATTTGTGAGTATATAAGAACCTACACGGGTTACAGAGTGACTACAAGTCTCAGTAAATGGTACTGGGGTTAATGTAGTTCTTTTATTTTATTTTGTAATCATGTGCAGACGATTGAAATGGAAACCGTACGATATTAAACATGATTCATGATCAGGATGTGACTGTAACATTCATGGAGCACTTTACTCTTTCTGCATTCTTAAAAACAAAAGGAATGTAGGTTGAAAATTAAGTATCTGGTTCTCTGGTAAGGAAGGATTATTAGGTTTCTTCAAAATGATGAACATGACGCTCCCGACATCTTAGAATCTAAAACAAGTCGTTATACAAAGCCAGTTTGCTCAGTGACTCAGAGAAACAAAATTATGCAAAATTTAGGTGGAGGCTCAGGATTACTAACCACACTGCAAAACTGTCATTGTTAGACCTATTGTTTAAAGTCGTATGCCTGCCTCCAGCACTGCTAACACTTTCCGGTTCTGAGAACGTTCTATTAACGTTCTATTTTGCTTGGGGGAACGGTGATAAGAAAGGTTTTAAAAATTTTGGGTAACGTTGCTGGAACGTTATTTTAAAGTTAGAATAACATTCCTGCAACATTCTTTCCAAATATATTTGATTTTTAAAAATATAGAACGTTCTATGAATGTTGTTTTGGAATGTTCAAAAATGGGTGGAGCTAAATACAGAGCAATACAGGAGGCTGCAAAGAACTTCGGACTGGGGCACCTTCCAGCAGGACGGAAGGACCCTAAACATACGATCTGAGATGAATGGACAAAAATCCTAACTGTAGTTACATCATTTTCTTGTTTTCAGCATTTAAGAGTACTTTATAGCTCTTAGAAACATTTAAATGATATATTTTTTCTCAAATAGGCTTGAAAATGTCCCAGTAAGTTATACAGTATGAAACTCTACACACCTGTATTTTGTCAGTACTGTTCGAATAATTTCCAAAAGCATCTACTCCGACCAAAACACCGTGAGGAAGGTGATAATGATAAACATAAAATGGCGATCCAAGTTGACGCCGCTACCGATTTTGAGCGCGAACAAATTCGAAAGATAAAATATTAGCTTATACAAAGCTACAATATCTCTTATTACTTCTGAACAATTTATAGTGTTAAAAATGGAGTCTAAAGTTAAATATTTTAGCACCAATAATGCTTTGGCTAAAACATCTATATGAGTAAAATGATAACATGCCAAATTATACACATTATACACACGAATCAAACCCAATAAAATCACTTACACACTTTTCTATTGGTTCAGGTGTCGAATTACAAGTGAAGGAAACTTTCATCTGTAATTACAGATCAACCTTTGAACCAGATATCGGTGGAAAAGTCATGTGTTTGTCCAGTTTACATTTTACATCAGTTTTTCCTTCCTTGGTCTTTAAAAACAGCCACAAAAACCTGGATACTGATCTTTAGTGAATCAGAAACAGTAATCAGCACTCAAAACCAACACAAAAAAAGATGGAACTGAAGAAACAATCACATCACAAACAGGGAGAGCGCCATCCACAGGAACAAAAAGCTATATTTGCATTTCATTTCATTGCAAATCAGTCCCAAAGCATGTAAATAATATTCACGTCAGAACCAAGTGTTTGGGAGCTAGAGAACTGCCAAAGCCAGGAACACACACTGCAAACTCGAGCGATGAAGAGTAAGTTCAGTCTGTAGTGTCAGTGGATAAACTAAAACTGAAGGTATGTACAGCAGTTCTCTTTCAGTCTCTGTATGTTGTTGAATGGGACAGATTATGATTTTAATTGTTGTTTCTCAAAACAGGAGCTTTTATAAGTTATTGTGATAAAGAATAACAAAAGAAAAACATTTTCCATTGAGTTTTGTGTAGTTTGTGTGTGTGTGTGTGTGTGTGTGTGTGTGTGTGTATGTATGTGTGTGTGTATTATATATATATATATATATATATATATATATTGGGTGCATGGTGATTTAGTGGTGGTTAGCATGTTCACCTCATACCTCCAGGGTCGGGGTTCGTTTCCGGTCTCGGCCATGTGTAAAATGTAAGACATTTGAAACAATACAATATCTTTTCGGTTGTAATATATCTTTTTCAGCGACACTATACACCTGAGAGGGGTCACAGTGGTTTAGTGGTTAGCACGTTTGCCTCACACCTCCATTCCCGTCTCGGCCATGTGTGTGTGTGGAGTTTGTGCATGTTCTCCCCGTGCCTCAGGGGGTTTTCTCAGAGTTCTCCGGTTTCCTCCCCCGGTCCAAAAACATGCACGGTAGGTTGATTGGCACCTTGGAAAATTTTCGTAGTGTGTGATATTGTGTGAATGTGTGTGTGTGCCCTGAAATGGGTTGACATTCCATCCAGGGCGTATCCTGCCTTAATGCCCATAGACGTCTGACATAGACACAGACTCCCCGTGACCTGAGGGAAGATCAGATATAGTGGTAGAAGATGAATAAATAAATTTATATATATATATATACACAAAAAAAACCCACCCCAAAGATATATACACACACACACACACATACATATGAACAAAGGGATGGATGTATAAGTTAGCATAGAAATAAAAAACTATCTGTTGCTGAGCGAATGATTCTTATTTACTAACTGGTGCCCAGTTTACCAGTATGTATTGTGTAAACTGGATTGAAGGTGTTTGTCTTAGACACACTAAATGGTCTTAGATTTTGTGGTCTATCAAGGAAACCCAGTTAGAGAAGAATGGAATGGAAGACAGACTTTGACTAAGTGTGTTGAACATAAATGATTTAGTTTGAGAAGTTTAAAGGTAGAGAGAGTAGAATGTATTGCGTGTGTGTGTGTGTGTGTAAGTGTGAATGAAGAGGAGGCTTGAGGAGGGTCTGAGGTAACAGAGAATGCTGAATATTCTCTATTTTTGCATTGGCAGACACTTTTATCCAGAATATGCAGTATAGGAGTGACCTGGTCTAGACTACCGTACTGCAAGTCTGAAATTGTAAACATTTTCAAAATAGTCCAAAAGTGCCAAATACTGCAGGAAAAGTGAAATAGCTGTTCAGATATCTGTGGGAAGTTGATTTCAGCACAGGAATAGGTGTTGATAATGTATATGTGACCTGTGCTGTAATGTATATGTGACCAATAAAGGATTATTATTATGATGCAGGTCTTCCTTGTGACCCACGTGTGCCCTATAGTTGCACTGTGTAGTTAGTGTTGGAGATGCAGCAGGTCACTGATGATGCCTCCTCTTCCTCCTCGTTCGGTTACAGCGTCCCTTATCATATAAAACAGTTTTGAAGAACAGAGACGGCTCCTTCTGGCCAGGGTTTTCACCTGTTTAGAGCATCTGAAGGTTTATTATATCCGATGTAGCCGCTACAGGATTTTAGGGGCAGGAGTTTAATATGAGGAACAAGTCAAAACCTTATACTTTTAAACTAATGCCTGTAAAATCACACATTCAGCATTAAATACAATAATAAACCATTTTCTGGAGTATTATCTTGTGATACAAAATTGAGTTATCCAAGGCTGTTTAATGGTGTGTGTAACTATTTTATGACATTTTCTTTAGGATAAACATGTGAGTACGGTAGATTTAGCCTTCAGCGCTGTTTTATACATCACGTACTGATATGTAAATCCAGAATGGGTGTGATCAGAAGTGTGTGTGTGTGTGTGTGGTATGGTTGTTTTGTCGTTCCTGGCGGCTCCTGAAATCACCACACTGCAAAAACTCCACATCTGCTCCAGAATTACAAATAATATTCTTTTAAGAAAAAAGCAGATTGGATAAGATTATTGCGATTATTGTTTTAAGATTACTTATCTTTTTTTCTTACAAAGTTTGTAATGTTTAAAGTTAGTTATTCTTACCTAAGCATAATTACAAAAAAAAAAGGAATTTGAGGAACCTGTCCTGTATTGTTAAGTTTTAAGTTATATTTTCAGTGCACTGGCTGCTTCCTCCTCCTATCACCAAGCTGACATTACAGGTGTTTTTTTCTTAATTAACCATGTTTTAATGCTTATTTTAATACATTTGTTCTTTTCTAAAGATGAGGTAAGTTTTCTTATTTCAAAAAATCTTACCAAGTGTAATTATCTTACTGCACTGGCAGATCATTTGACTTGTTTCTAGTCTATGTAAAACATACATTTTTCCTTGTAACTAGATGGTTATATTTTTGCAGTGCAGGCCTTACAACATATAAGATTGTATTTATTTTATTTGATATTTTTGCTTTTAATGTTGGTCAGTATAAAATTCTGTAATCAGTAATTTAGGACTTCATTAGTACGAGTTATTCCAAATGCCAGCGTTATATCCCTTTTATTTACAACCGATTCTGCAGTATGAAATAACTACATTCTATATAGAAATGATCCAGAATTGTTATTTATTTGAACCTTTTTATTTATATATTTAAGTATTTATGGATGTTTGTCATAAATAGAAGTATGTTTCTGTTTCTGCCACAAAAAATTGTTGTTGCTTTACTTATTTTCTCAAAATTACATGATTCAAAATATCTTACAGAACATACGAGTTATTTCACCTTTTTCAGATAATTTAAACTCAACTAACTGCTTGGAATAAGTGTTTTAATGCTTTTTGTACTTTTCTAAAGACTAGAGTTTTAAGAAATCTCATTTTAAGAAATCTTATTTGACCTGGACCTTCTTAAATCATACCTTTATTTCATTATATATATATATATATATATATATATATATATATATATATATATATATATATATATATATATATATATATATATATATATATATAAATGCGGATAAATGGCGAGAGAAGGTACTCTCTATACTGTTTTCTTTTTCTCGTTGTATTTCTAACAGCAGTGTTCAGTGTAACTCAGATTAGGAGTTTTCCTGCATTACTGTTGGCTTTGACTGAACCATTCTAAGTAATCTTAGAATCTGATATGAATGGAACCTTTATAAAAACCTGCCAGGAATGACAACAAAAACACATTTTTACAGTTTTTTTTTTTTTTTTTACAATGAACTCAAGCTCTCATTTTTTTCTCTCTCTTCTCCAAAAGGTAAAAGATGCTATCCATACAGTCACTTGGACTGTATAAGCATGTCCTGCTGCCTCTAGTAATACTCATCTGTTTTGGAGGAGTGTTCTACACTTACTACAAGCCGACCATTAGCTGGTTATCATGCTCCAACATTCCTGGCCCAATACATAATGAATGCTTGGATAAATGCTCCAAACTGATGAAAAACCTGAGCACTACTGATGGATACTACACTCCAATACTAAACCAGGAACTACCGACTACCATGCAAGCACCCAAAGACGACAGTAAGAACAATCTTGAAACCATCTCGATCCTGATCTGGCCATGGCCTTTTGGTTCAATATTTGAGGCCAAGTCCTGTGTGAAGTTTGGGATTGAAGGTTGTCACTTTACAGATGACAGAAGCCAACATGAAAAAGTCCATGGTATTATGTTTCATCACAGAGAACTCGGTGGTGATTTACAGACCCTGACAAACATGCCACGGTCTCCACACCAGAGATGGGTGTGGATGAACATGGAGTCTCCTGAGAATTCAGCAAGATGGAACGAGCTGGACGATTTATTCAACATCACATCAAATTATCGCAGAGATTCAGATATCTGGGTTCCTTACGGGAGACTCCGAAAGACCACAGAACAGGAGAAAAACTTCAAAATTCCACCAAAGGACAAAACTGTCTGCTGGATCGTCAGCCACTGGAACCCCAACTTTAGACGAGTGAAATATTTCGAAGAGCTCGTCAAATACATTAAAGTAGACGCTTTTGGTAGACAATTTAACAGGTATATCAATAATGACGACTATGTATCTACCGTGTCTAGCTGTAAATTCTACTTATCATTCGAGAACTCCATTTATAAAGACTACATCACGGAAAAGGTCTTCAACCCTTTGACGTTCGGCACGGTTCCTGTGGTTATTGGTCCACCCAGAGACAACTACGAGGAGTTCATTCCAGCACATTCCTTCATCCACGTAGATGATTTTAATACCCCTCAAGAACTGGCACAATATCTCATATTACTGGACCAGAACCAGACATTGTATGAAGAGTACTTCACCTGGAGGAAAGAGTTCATCCCTGAAAGTTCAAATTTCGGTCTAGAACACGCTTGCCGTATTTGTGAGTATATAAGAACCTACACGGCCTACAGAGTCTTCAAAAATCTCAATCAATGGTATTTTGGTTAGCTAGCATATAGTTGATTGGAGCGACTGTAATTTTTCATTTTCCATTTTAATCTAGGCTTTAACACAATCACTAATTTATTCCACATTATTATCCATTTTTATCAAGCAATGCACTCTAGATATCATATGAAGCCACGCCCACCTGTACATTCAGGTTCAAGTTTACATTTTAAGGAGTTTTGTACTGCAGGGTACAAATGATGGTCAGTGTTTCAGTCCGAGGTTCAGTCACGGCATAATTCGGTAGTCATTTGCACTTAAATACCAGAGTAAACAGTGAGCATAGCCATGTTATAACCCATAATACTGAACTTTGGACTCAACAACAGTAAAAATCCAATTCTTCCTCCATAAACACTAAAACCTCATCTTATAGAATGTTTCTCATAGTTGTGGATCAGTGCTAGGAACGATACTTCAACTGGACACAACATGTTATTGCTAATGATTAGGTAATACGTTTTATATTTTTATACTTTTAATATAAAAAACCTCATCTCACTCACACAATACTTTATGTCTATATTAATACTGAATAATGTTGAAATGGCACTATGTTCTGGCACTGGGTACAAGGATAAGACGAGTGTCAAATCGTCTCTGTTTATTAATAAACTGAAAGGTTGGTGTGGTTACCTTGTTTTGAAGTAAACAAATGTACTGTATAAAAATGAAAGAGGGGGAAGGGTACATGTCGCCTTTATTTATGTTTCCTCTGGTGTGAATTTTATTGTCTTTAAATTGCTGTTGTGTTGCTGTTTTTATTTATTTGAAAGAATCATTTTATTTATTTAACGGGTCAAAATCAGCATTAATGAGAATTTATGAATGTAAACAGGGGAGTTTGTAGAGATTATGCAGTGCCAAATTTCTATAAATATTTTATAAGCAAATAAAGTCTTCTGTTAATATGTTCTTCTTCTTATTGCTTTTGTTAACGGTATTGCATTAGATGTGAAATTAGACACTTATTTTCTTGATGCCCAAGTACACTCCAGTCATCAGATGTGTGAAACCCACCATCAGACCTGCTACATTCTGGTTGGATGGAGCTGACCCCGCTCTCCAGAAATCCCTACACATGCCAACACCGACTCACCTACACTAAATAAGTACTTTATCATATGAGGATCAAGTGGCAATACAAAAGAGCATCACAGTTTTTTTCCAAATAAGAAGCCCTGCATGAACCAAGAGGTCCGTCTACTGATCAAAGCATGCAAAACAGCCTTTAGGTCTGGAGACCAGGAGGCATACAGTAACACCAGAGCCAGTTTGTAGAGGGAATCTATAAAGCAAAACACACATACAAACAGTGGATTAAGGAGCACAAACTCTGCTGACCCCAGATGCTTCTGGCAATGAATCCAGTTTACATTGGCTTACAATCCACATTACATTCCACACTACACTGATCACAAACCACCCAACAGAACCACTCCAACCAGCTCTGCCTCACTACTTGATGAGCGCAACCTCTTCTACGCTCGCTTTGGTGAAGGGAACGAAGAGCCCGTGCTAACGTTACCAGGTGAGCAGCCACTCTCACTTTCCACATCAGAAGTGTGTTACCCGGGGAAGAGTGAATGCACGGAAGCAGCCGACCCTGACCGCATCCCCAGCCGTGCACTCAGACCAGATAGCTGAGGTCTTTACAGATATCTTCAATATGTCCCTGGCCCAGGCAATCGTCCTCACCAGCTTCTAGTCTACTACCATCGGTCCTCACCTGTCTTAAAGACTGTCTGCTACCCAGTCAGGACCCAAAAAAACAATCGTCTATTGCCTGAACAGGTCGACCGAGGCTGCCATTTCCACAGTACTTCATTCTGAACGGACTCAGCTGGACGACCCAAACACTTCAGCTCAGCTTTGAATAGTCAGACCTTCTAAGCAAATCTTGAAGCCGGAACGACTCGGCATCAGCACACATCTTTGTAATTGGACCCTGGACTTCCTTACAAACAAACAACAGTCAGAACACCTCAGGGATGGGTATTGTTCCCTCTCCTATATTCCCTGTTCACCATGACCGTGTAACCGTCTATGCTTCAAACAGCATAGTTAAGTTTGCAGATGGCACCTCGGTGGTAGGCCTGATGACGGCTTACAGGGATGAGATCCGGCACCTAGTTTCATCATGTGTGGACATTAACCTGGATCTCAGAACATGGAAGTATGAGAAGCTGTAACTGTAAGAAATGATGAGACAAACATAGATTAGAACCTGCAGCGTTCTGGCAATTTTCTTTAATGGCTTTGCCCTTTGCCGTCATTCCCTCATCCCTCCAGCATAACACGCCACATACAGGCATCTTGAAGAACAAATTTGCAAAACTTTGCCGCACATTTTCCAAGAGTCTCTTAAAAACTAAACTGATGACGAGGAAGCAATATTTCACCTTCAAGCTATTTAGAATACATCTCTGATGATCTCATTCATTCATTCATCTTCTAGAGCTTTATCCGATCTTCCCTCGGGTCACGGGGAGTCTGTGTCTATTTCAGGCGTCTATGGGCATCAAGGCAGGATACACCCTGGATGGAATGCCAACCCATCGCAGGGCACACACACACACATTCATACACTAGGGACAATTATCCAAAGTGCTGATCAACCTACCGTACATGTTTTTGGACCGGGGAGGAAACCGGAGAACCCGGAGCCCGGAACGTGCTCACTGCTAAACCACCGTGCTCCCATCTCTGATGATCTGGAGTCATCTAATTGTTAAGGCGGCAACAACTAATCAAAAATTGATCTTGATGTCAGTTACTGCTGAAGATCCAGGTTATCATGATCAGGAAGGCACAACAGAACCTATATTTACTGAGGAGACTGAATTCATGTTTATGTTTTTCTCATGATTTGACATTACAAACATATTTATTGATAATCACATTTACATTTTGCAATTTGGGAGACACCCTTATCCAGAGCAACTTACAACTGAGCAATTGGTGGCAGCATGGTGGTGGTGGTGGTGGTGCTGGGATTTTAACCTGCGATCTTCTGGTCCACAGTCCAATGCCCTAACCAATGATCTACCACCAGCTCTAATTAAATAACATCAAGATAAAACTTATAATAATAAAAATTATTTTAAAATGTTAAATATATATATAAATAAAAGGGAGACAACAATAGGGTACAAATACAAAAAAAACACACCATCAAACAGACAATATTAAACTGGTGTTATTGCACAGAAACGTGATTGTATTTTTATTGCACAGATAAAGAAACATAAATAACAGTTGTATTGTGTCCGTCCTCCTTTCTCCACCTCCTGTATCATTTGCAATAGACAGTTATTTTACTTTATTTTTTTTAAAGTTACAGTTATTTAACCCCCTTTTCTCCCTACTACTGTTTTCTGTGAAACACAATCATTTCCCTTACGACAGACCTGGGCATTGACGCTTCCTGTTCGGCCGGGCGTGCGGTCAGTCGCAAATAA
>JACRUU010000004.1:24130915-24133415 GCA_030449085.1 Kryptopterus vitreolus | reverse complement strand
TCCTATATTATATGAATAATTAATACAAAAATAGACACAAAGTTTCCTGGTGTCTACATCATAACTGATACAGAGGTGTGAGTGTCTCTCTCTCTCTCTCTCTCTCTCTACTAGATCTAGAGATCTCTATATATATATATATATATATATATATATATATATATATATATATATATACACTCATTAGATTTACATCAATATTATTTAAATTATTTCAGAAATGTCCCCATTGTGTGATAAATAAAAGGTGCATCTAATCACCTGCATATATAATATATAGCAACAATCTTTTGTACACATTTTTATGCATATTTATATATTTTTATGTGCTCTGATAACTGGGAAAGTTTTGCGAGAGCTACAGAGTGTAATTGTGATCAGGACTGATGTGATATTTTATTGGGCTATAATAAAATATAATCTCTCAATTTCTCGACACTACAGCCACGTTATGTTTACGTTATCTAAACATTCTCTAAACATCACGGAAACTTCTTACTCAATCTTAACACAAAGTTAACACAACACCAAGCGTTTCTCCTCGTACCTCACTCGGCTCCGCCCCTCCAGCCCCCGAAGCATCACCGATTGGCTGAAACATCGCCCCGCCTGCTCGGGGCAGCCTGATAACGGTTCCCATGGTAACGTGTCAGAACAGGCGGTTAGTGCGTCGGGAAGGCGGCTGCCTTGCATCATGGGAAACGGGACAGACCCATAAGCGCACACAACCTATATATATATAAAAAAATAAAAATAAAAAAGCAAACACTAAGATGATCTGATGCTCGCGCGAGTAACACACAGGCCGTGCACCGACTCCTCACCTTCCTTCCCGACACGTTAAATGCATCCGCCAGCTGCCACATGGGGGCGCTGTTGTGTCTCAGCCTATAGGAGGACGTCATCGCATCCAGAGCTAGAGATAATACAGAGCTGCTGTGATACCACAGAGATGGCTAGAGAGAGAGAGAGAGAGAGAGAGAGAGAGAGAGAGAGAGAGAGAGAGAGAGAGAGAGAGAGAGAGAGAAGTTAGCTCCGGAGCAGAGTAATAAACAGTAATAAACACTACATTTAAAAGATGAATAATAAAGGTATAAACTCACATCATAATTGAGGAGAGGGAATGTGGTGGGCGGAGCCGGAAATCTCCCGAAACCGCCTCTCACAGTCAAAGGGCAGAACAATGAGCTGTGATTGGCCATGTGTACCATTCCCATAGCACTGTTCATCATGTGATACACATCCTTACATAGACTCTGTCCAGGACAGACACACAGACAATCAGACACGCAGACAGACAGACCGTTACAAACCCAAATAGAGAGATGATTACATACTCATATAGATAGTTTCTTGTATAGACAGACAGACAGACTACTCTATACCCAGATAGACAGTCAGGGAAAACAGTCATGTAATAGGACAGTCAGGTTAAACAATATGACTTACTGAGTCAGAGTGACTGACAGGAGCCACGCCCCAGGTCAGGATGCCCCGCCCACTGTAGGAGTCCTGCAGCAACTCTGTGATCTTTGACCCCAAACCGGAGAAACCATCAGCCACATCACATATCACCTGGAACCCCTGAGAGAGACAGACAGTTGTTATATTAACAGGGATATATTTAGATCATCTACACGCAAACACTGTGTGTGTGTGTGTGTGTGTGTGTGTGTGTGTGTGTGTGCGTGTGTATACCTGCAGATAATCACACTCCTCTATAAAAAAATGAAGTTTATCCTCCAGTTCCTCCAACATAGAGCCCTGTAACAGCGCCTCCCCATGGCTAAACACCTCCAACTGTTCTGCATGGCTGTCTCACACACACACACACACACACACTTATATCATCTACACCAAAACACTGCATGTGTGTGTGTGTGTGTGTGTGCGTGTGTGTTTCCTCACCTCATGTCCTTGATGATGGATACGGTACGAGGATGGAGATGAAGCCGTAAGAAGTCTGACCAAACCCTCACACTGTCCTCCAGCCTGTAGGATCTCCGCATTCCCTCCAAACCGCTGTCCACTGCAACATGATTTCCTGCATCAGACGTTCAGACAAACCCTGAGTCTGTGTGTGTGTGTGTGTGTGTGTGTGTGTGTGTGTGTGTGTGTGTGGTACAGACACACTCACCTGAGGAGGACTGTTCGGCTGGAGCAGCTGAACTGAAGAAGTCTGGCTCTGATGTCAATTCCCCTGACTACACACACACACACACACACACACACACACACACACACACACAGGTCTAAATCAGATTTATGTGCATGTGTGTGTTTGTATGTGTGTGTGTAACACTCACATCTAGCTTCTCGAGGTCCTGCAGGAATGGGTTTTTATTTGCAGGAGCTTCTGAATGAGTGACTAATTCGCCTGGCCTACAACACACACACACAAACACACACACACACATACATACACACACACACACACACTTATTAGAGGAATCCTAACACACATACATGAACATTAGAAGATATGGAGAGACTCAGACCA
>JACRUU010000004.1:24058415-24123415 GCA_030449085.1 Kryptopterus vitreolus | reverse complement strand
TGTACAGAGACTTTATACTAAGTGTGTGTGTGTGTGTGTGTGTGTGTGTGTTTTATTCATGTCTGTACAGAGACTTTATACTAAGTGTGTGTGTGTGTGTGTGTGTGTGTGTTTTACTCATGTCTGTACAGAGACTCCATACTAAGTGTGTGTGTGTGTGTGTGTGTGTGTGTGTATGTTTTATTCATGTCTGTACAGAGTCTCCATACTAAGTGTGTGTGTGTGTGTTTTATTCATGTCTGTACAGAGACTTCATACTAAGTGTGTGTGTGTGTGTTTTATTCATGTCTGTACAGAGACTTCATACTAAGTGTGTGTGTGTGTGTTGCAGGTTGATCTACTGGCCGAGTGTGTGTTTCAGTAGCAGTGTGCGTGTGTTGGGCTTCTCTCTCTCCTTCCTGCCAGTTCTCACTCTGATGGGATTCAATCTCTACTTCATCTGCTCCTCTACAGGAGAGGGGGCGGTGTTTGATGTAGCCCCGCCCACAACAGCACCACCCCCTAAAGCCAGGTGGTGGGGATAAACAATATACAGTACACACACACACACACACACACACACTTCCCCGTAAACACCATCTTCTAGTGATTGTAAAATACACTGTGAAATCCTTAAGATTTAATTTCCTATTTTTTTTTTCTTGTTTATTTGTTTTGAAGTCCTGGCGCTGAGTAACAGACCTTTAAATATTATGATATTATGATTTAAATATTATAATCTTAATATAAAATGCATGAATAAATGAATAATGCCATATTTTCACACAAATACAAACATTTAAAAAGCTGTGATTCAGTATTATGTATGTGTGTGTGTGTGTGTTTTGCCTGTGAAATAATATTTGTAAGATTTGTTTTATTGCTGTTGAAGCTATAATGTGTGTATTAGAATACTCTTATTGTTTACTTGTGTACTTATATTTGTGTATTTTTGCTAATAAAATGTTGACTATAAAAGCTTCCTGTTGTTCCTACACAGGATCAGAAATCTCTAAATCCTGAACAGAAAACATCATAAATCCGTAATAATTTCCAATTAATAAGAATAATAAAATATTTCATATTTTATAGGATATTAAACCCAATAATCTTAAATCAAAAGCACACGTTTGTGTTAAAATCATCTCAAATCTCCTTTTTATTTAATTTTTCTTTATTTAGATTCCACAGACATTTTAATGCAAATTATTAAAATAAATCTCGATATGAAAACACTCCTCTTCTCTCCGGGTTTCACCAAATTAACACAAACACGTCTGTTCTTTTTCTCCAGGAACAAAACAAACAAATAAAAACCTCATTTAAAAGTTTTGATATTTTTTGTTGTTTCCTGAGTGTTGGCTCATCACTCGCGGTTCCTGTGACGCTTCTCTGGAGATGTTCTTCTCTGTAACGCTTTTAGAACAACAACTGTGTACCAGAATCAGTGCAGAAACACTTTAAGAAAATTAATCAACACCTCGTGACCAATCACAATCCAGTCCTGTGCTGTGGAGTAATTCTACTGGGAGAACCAAATCCCAACGTGAGGAACTGAGGATAAAAATGAAGGAGTAGAATAATAGATGTGAGGAGGGAAAAGGGGCGGAGTCTTTTCACAACACTGGATTTCCCGTGAGTCAGTGTGCACAAGTGATTCATCAACATTATACCAAAACCCAAAACCCTGAGATGGTATCGCATAATAATCAGATAACACGTGCCGCTCCAGAAGCTCATTGGTCATGTTATTGGTTTGGATGGAGCTTCTGCTTGATTGACACCTGAAATATTGTTTTTCCTCCCATTGGTGGGTTTGTACGTATGTGGGCGTGGCCTGTGTCTTAGCCCTGGTTGATGGATTCGTAATGGCCGAGCGAATCCCGTTTCCGTTTCCATACGCAGATATAAACTCCGCCCACCGCCAGGAGGATGAGGGGCGTCCCGAGACCGACGGCCATGATGGCGATAACCAGCGGAGAGAAGAAATCGGACGGAGGAATCCCAATTCCCGCCAGCATGGTCCTGGGAGGAAAGAAAATACTAATGATGATGATACAAATGTGTGTGTGTGTGTGTGTGTGTGTGTAAACGAACCAGCTGAGGTACAGGGTGGAGTTAGGGGCAGGCTCAGAGGTCACGTTGAAGGTGATGTTGAGGCCGTGTGTTAAGTAGTCATGTTGGTTGAAGTAGGCGGAGATTATGAGCGAGGGCGGAGCTTGGTGCAGGACCACAGGTTCTGAATGGTTGCAGGGGGCGGCGTCCTCGATGGCAGGAAGACTCTTCTGATACACTACAGGCTTCCACTGAAAGAATCCCACCGTGGAGGAGGAGTTATCATGAGGCCACACCCACTCCGACACCTGAGAGAGAGAGAGAGAGAGAGAGAGAGAGAAGAAATGATAACTACATGCAATGTTATATTATTGAAATGAGTGTCATGTCCACGGCCCCACCTGGAAGATGGAAGGCGTGTATTCGTCATCGATGGACCTGTGGACATCCACTCGAGTCAGACGTCCCGCCTCGTTCACCGCCTGCAGTTCCAGGGCAAAATGGGATTTGTTGGTTCGGGGCACCACGCCGTACAACACCACCCGCAGCTGGGAGGAGTTAGCGTGGTGGAGGAGACTAGGCCACGCCTCCTCTCGGCCCGACGAATCATACGCTGAAAACTGGGAATGAAATACAATGTTGATCAAATAAATAACAGGTAAACAAAGAATGCTTTCAGAAATATAAATAATTATTGTTTATTTTTGTCAAGTTTACAAAATGCGACGTGAGCAACGTGAAGAAGTAGAAGTAGTGGAAGTGATCCCCCCCCGCCACATACACACACACACACAGAGTCCTGATCTCTACATGATGGAGTGTGTGTGGGATTTACATGAAGAGACAGAAGGATGTGAGAACGTCTCCATCCACAGAAGATCTGTGTTTACTTCTCCAAGATGGAACAAACAACCAGCCGAGTTCCTTCATAAACACTGTGTGTACGTGTTAATAGAAGTGTTACTGCTGTTTTAAAGTGTGTTTACAACAAATATTCACTTCATTTACATTTTTCTTCATTCCCTCATTTCCTTCATTGATGAAAGTAAATAATTAACACTTCTATTTTTTGAAGTTTTATTTTTTTATTTATTATTATTTTTTTATTTATGAATTTTATTGTTACTATAAGTTTTATTATGTTACTATGAATTTTTTTTATGTTACTATTAGTTGTAATATCTTACTATAAGTTTTATTATATTACTATACATTATATTATGTTACTATACGTTTTATTATGTTACTATAACTTTTATTATGTTACTTTAAATTTTATTATGTTACTATAACTTTTATTATGTTACTATAAGTTATATGTTACTATAAGTTTTTTTATGTTACTATAAGCTTTATTAAGTTACTATAGGTTTTATTAATTTACTATAAATTTTGTTATGTTACTATAAGTTTTATTATGTTACTATACGTTTTGTTAAGTTACTATACGTTTTATTGTTACTATAAGTTTTGTTATTTAACTATAAGTTTTGTTATTTTACTATAAGTTTTGTTATTTAACTATAAGTTTTATTGTTACTATAAGTTTTCTTATTTTACTATAAGTTTTTTTTATGTTACTATAAGCTTTATTAAGTTACTATAGGTTTTATTAAGTTACTATAAGTTGTTATGTTACTATAAGTTTTATTGTTACTATACGTTTTGTTATGTTACTATAAGTTTTATTGTTACTATAAGTTTTGTTATTTTACTATAAGTTTTGTTATTTTACTATAAGTAATATCTTGTTAGAAGACAACATTTATAACTGCAAGTTTCCCTTTTAATACATTCTTCCCTGTACTGTATATAAATGCGACTTTTCCTCAGCGCACTTGACATTTATTGTAAGATATTGTCTAAATACACTTGATATAAATGATATAAATGTGTACCATTAAAATGAAAGTAAATAATGAACACTTCCATTTTTCAAAGCTTTGTTTACAACATTTTTTCACACCTGCCTAAAAGGTTTGGACAGTGTACATACTGTGTGTGTATCCTTACGTGCAGACACAGGGAGGCGTTGGTGCTGAAGCTGGTGTGTCTCCCACAGAGCTGTGCGGTGTGATGTGTGTGATCCACCGTCTTATTCACGTCGTCCCACTCAAACTCCTGGAGCTTGTACGGAGACAACACACTCTGTCCCGTGCTGTTCAACTCATCATACTCCCATAGCTATCACACACACACACACACACAATTGAGACTATGTTTAATGTAAGTAGGTGTTTGAGAGACACATTCATGATCTTTTCGTTTCACTGAAGATTTCCTTTCTCCAAACTGATCTATAAATGTTCAGAACTTTGTCACTATAAAATCCTCCATGGTGATGAATTCCAGAGCAGGTCAGTAGGATTTAGGAGCACTGACTGCGCAGGACATTACAGACGGAATTGCACAGTGTTGAAGTACGGAATGGGATCCGTGTTGGTTCACTGCTCCAGAACGACCCCAAACCATTAAACTTCCACCTCCATGTGCGAGTGTGTGTGTGTGTGTGTCTGATCACATCTTCTCCTTGTTCTCCATCACACACATGTTCTTGTGTCTCTCATTTGGCCTTTTTCAGACCTCTTTCAGTCCTTCATGGTGTTTTACCTTCTATCAAGGTCTGTAACAAGGTTCAGAGTTACAGAGTGAGCGCTTTTAAAGGACATAAACGTAAAGAGAAGAGGAAGCAGCACAGATCACGTCCTCTAAACCCATTCCTCCTGTGTGTGAGAGTACTGATACTCATCATACTGGAGGGGAAATCATCATAATAATTCATTCATTCATCTTCTACCCCTTTTCTCTTTCCCCCCCCTTCTCTCCCTTATCTCTCCTCTCCCTTTTTCCCCCCCCCCTCCCCGGTTATTTTGGACCAGGAGGAAACCGGAGAAAAACCCCCTGAGGCACGGGGAGAACATGCACAAACTCCACACACACATGGCCAAGACGGGATTCGAACCCGGACCCTGGAGGTGTGAGGCGAACGTGCTAAACACTAAACCAGCGCGCCCCCAATAATAAAAATAATAATAATAAGATATAATAATCATCATTTTAAATGAGTTGTACTATTTTAGTGGTGAGAAACTTGACTGACGTTGGTGAAGACGATGGCGCCCCGGTGCTGCACACTGCTCTCCGGTTCCACCATCACGCTACCTGTAGGATCTGCGCTGAGGAAGTCTGTCCAGTTCACCTTCACGTCGGACTCGGACGCGTTCGTGTGGATCAGTACCAGGGCCGGAGCGCCACCGCTGCAGAACAGGAAGTGCAGTGTGTCGTTGTGGCCGCGGGCCCGTGCGTGGAGAATCGAGACACCGGGGGGCGCCACTGAGGGTGGGGTTAACCCGGGGTTCATCTCCAACGACACCTGAACGAGTGAAGAGAAAATCTGATTCATTATAGGAAAATGTAGATTTTATATACGACACACATGTTTACATTTGAATAACATATTAAAATAATGTTAAAGGCCTCAGAAGGTCATGGCTCCATCACACCACATCATATCTGACTACAGAATAGTGCAGACTGATCCTGAAAGTTCACATGACCACATTCACACTGGTTAAAGCAAAGTCCATGTAGCAGGAAGAGAGGAAGAGACACTCGGAGTGTGTGTTTAGGGTTTAACACACACACACACACACACACACACACACACACACACACACACACACACACACACACACACACACACACACACACACACACACACACACACACACACACACACACACACGGCTGTGATGTCTGCTCAGTACAGAGGAAGTGATGTGGGGAAGTGAAAATGTACAGGGTGTTTTATAAATCAAGACTGAATCACGAGAGACACATTTGTAATGGGATTTGAACCGATTCCAGGCGTGTCTCTCTCTATACCGCCCTCTAGTGTCCATCTGAAGAACTGCTGTGATTTCCTCATTCTGACCCTAAATATATATTTTGTATCATTAAAACAATACCTTTTTGAAATAAACAAAGGATATCATTTACATCATTATAAACACTTTAACACAACTCAGTATATTTTTAAAAACGTCCATTAATGCATGAAATGGCATTGCACTAATCAATAAACAATAAAGAAGGACCACAATGAGTTTATATACAGTTCATTGGTGTTAAGATTGTTATTCTTACACGCGTGTTTATTTTCCCAACATAAATCATTTAGAAAGATGACAATACAAAACAAGATTTTACACTAAATTGTGAAATTATATTGTAATATATTTTAAATATTGGTTACTGCTTCTCGGTGTTATATATATATATATATATACATATATATAGATATAAAGGGGTAATGTACAGCACATATGTTTATACTACGTAATATATATATATATATATATATATATATATATATATATATATATATATATATATATTAAAAAAACAGTACTAAAGCAATTAATATATAAAATATAAATATAATTACCTTCCGTCTGAAAGTGTCTCCACTCCACTCAAAGCCTTGCACACAGTAGAGTGTGTAAAATAAAGTGAAATAAAGGTGAGAATGTGTTTTATTTGTGTGCATGGTGTAAACAATAAACACTGCTCACGCGGAAATGAAACACTGCCGCTATGGAGGCACCGCGCGGTCACGTGATCGCGGTCAGCTGACTCAGTGTTATGGCGGGTCGGAAGTTACAAAAGTGAACATTTAAAGTGTTTAAATAAAATTTAAAGTCTAAAGTGTCTAGAAAGCCAAAGATAACGGAGAAACCAGACATGCAGACCATATACACCCGATATAACGCAGTCTATTTATTTATTTTATATTATTTGATTAAAAAAAAAAAAAAAAAAAAAGCTCGTCTGATTGGCTGTTAGAGACTACTGTTTAACCAATCAGATTCAAGCGGAGGTAATTGCCCTCTAATGAAGGCTTTGTTTGTCTTTAAAGGATTTTAGTGACTGTTTTTATTATTTTGTCCAAATGAACAAAAAGTTCTCATCATTTGATCCGAAATAAAATAAGACATTATATTATCAATAATCAGATTTCCAACACCAATCTGACCAAAAAAAAAAAACCTCGGAAAAAGTAGTTTATATTTTTCGAAAAACAAAAATCTCAGTAACTGTAACAAATTACTCTTACTTTTATTTTGTAATTCAATTACGTAACGCTGTTACATGTAACTAGTTACACCACAACACTGCTTACACTACAATGATCTCTCTCTCTCTCTCTCTCTCTCTCTCTCTCTCTCTCTCTCTCTCTCTCTCTCGTCTCTCTCTCTCACACCTCACACACACACACACACACACACACACACACACACACACACACACACACACACACACACACACACACACACACAGATTTACAGCCACTAGGTGTCAGTGAAGGACAATAAAAGAGAATTAATGCGACACACGCCAACAAAAAAATCCACATCATGCAGAATTGAATCATTTGTAATCATTTTTAAAATATAGTTTTTATTTACATTTTATTGTAAGAAGCTTCTTGCACTATAAATCAAGATAAAAACTAGAATCATAAATTGTACAGAGATAAATAAAAAAAAAGATGATTAATTACTAAAACACAAAAGCAATATTTCATTTTTATATGAACATTTTTGGATAATTATGTCCAGACCTCTTTATTATAATTACACACTGGCTCAGATGTTTCGGTTTTAATGTGCAAAATTGGCCCAAAACTGTAATGACATCAAAAAATAAATATATAGACCACATTTTATTCCCACAGAATTATTGATTATCACATTTAATCAGCGATGATTATTGACATGACATTTGTGAATCAGCAGTAGATGAAATGTCCAGGACTGCCATGTTTCAGCAGGCTGGTGGAATATTCTGGGATGTGGAGCACATGGTGGATTATAGAACACTAAAGCGCGAGTCTCCTGCAGGTAAAGCGGTGAGTTTGTAATACAGGAGTTTAGAGATAGCAGGAAAGAGTGTCAGCTGCAGAGTAACAGAGTGAAAAACAACAACAAACAGGATGTTGACAAAAAAACAAAACAGGAAATCTCCTTAATTACCTGCATTCAAATGTTTACCAGGACTTTAGGGTTTTATTCCTGCACAAACTGTTTCTTCACACGAGAAATACAAGTAACAGTGGAGTAAAATATTATTGCACATTATTGAGACTGCGCTGATGAACCAACATGACCACGAGGTGGTGCTGTTTCTCAACATGCTTTTCCAGGGCTGCAACGATGCGGTGCCAGATTGCGTCTCCTGATGATGATGATGATGTTGGTGTTACTGGTGAAATGGTGGTAATGGTGAGATTGTGTTACTGGTGAGATGGTGTTATTGGTGAGATGGTGGTAATGGTGAGATGGTGGTACTGGTGAGATGGTGGTAATGGTGAGATGGTGTTACTGGTGAGATGGTGTTATTGGTGAGATGGTGGTAATGGTGAGATGGTGTTAATGGTGAGATGGTGGTAATGGTGAGATGGTGGTACTGGTGAGATGGTGGTAATGGTAAGATGGTGTTATTGGTGAGATGGTGGTAATGGTGAGATGGTGGTACTGGTGAGATGGTGGTAATGGTGAGATGGTGTTACTGGTGAGATGGTGGTAATGGTGAGATGGTGTTACTGGTGAGATGGTGCTACTGGTGAGATTGAGGTAATGGTGAGATGGTGGTACTGGTGAGATGGTGGTAATGGTGAGATTGTGTTACTGGTGAGATGGTGTTATTGGTGAGATGGTGGTACTGGTGAGATGGTGGTAATGGTGAGATGGTGGTACTGGTGAGATGGTGGTAATGGTGAGATGGTGGTAATGGTGAGATGGTGTTATTGGTGAGATGGTGGTAATGGTGAGATGGTGGTACTGGTGAGATGGTGGTAATGGTGAGATGGTGTTATTGGTGAGATGGTGGTAATGGTGAGATGGTGGTACTGGTGAGATGGTGGTAATGGTGAGATAGTGGTACTGGTGAGATGGTGGTAATGGTGAGATGGTGTTATTGGTGAGATGGTGGTAATGGTGAGATGGTGGTAATGGTGAGATGGTGGTAATGGTGAGATGGTGAGTGGTACTGGTGAGATGGTGGTAATGGTGAGATGGTGGTTACTGGTGAGATGGTGGTTATTGGTGAGATGGTGGTAATGGTGACGGCAACTTTAGCTCATTTATTAAATCTAAGATGTTCAGCAGACTTGTAGACAGCAAGTAATTACAAAATTTAAAAAAAGTAAGAAAAGCACGTCAGGAAACGAGTGGTTAAAATGTGCGACTAATCACTATTTATACGTGAAAGTGCCGCTTGTGGATCTCTAACAGTCATGTTTTTATGCCTCAGTGCATTCTGGGAACAGGAATCCAACTTTGGCGTGAGAGATAAACGAGGACATGACTCGTCTGAAAAACAAGAGGAAGAAATTCACAAACTACACCCACATTAACACCACCTACAGCCCTGACCCTCCTACTGCCCTACCACCACCCACAAACACACTACACCCACATTAACACCAACCTACAGCCCTGACCCTCCTACTGCACCACCCACAAACACACTACACCCACATTAACACCACCTACAGCCCTGACCCTCCTACTGCACCACCCACAAACACACTACACCCACATTAACACCACCTACAGCCCTGACCCTCCTACTGCACCACCCACAAACACACTACACCCACATTAACACCAACTACAGCCCTGACCCTCCTACTGCACCAACCCACAAACACACTACACCCACATTAACACCAACTACAGCCCTGACCCTCCTACTGCACAACCCACAAACACACTACACCCACATTAACACCAACCTACAGCCCTGACCCTCCTACTGCACCAACCCACAAACACACTACACCCACATTAACACCACCTACAGCCCTGACCCTCCTACTGCACCACCCACAAACACACTACACCCACATTAACACCACCTACAGCCCTGACCCTCCTACTGCACCACCCACAAACACACTACACCCACATTAACACCACCTACAGCCCTGACCCTCCTACTGCACCACCCACAAACACACTACACCCACATTAACACCACCTACAGCCCTGACCCTCCTACTGCACCACCCACAAACACACTACACCCACATTAACACCACCTACAGCCCTGACCCTCCTACTGCACCACCCACAAACACACTACACCCACATTAACACCAACCTACAGCCCTGACCCTCCTACTGCACCACCCACAAACACACTACACCCACATTAACACCAACTACAGCCCTGACCCTCCTACTGCACAACCCACAAACACACTACACCCACATTAACACCAACTACAGCCCTGACCCTCCTACTGCACCACCCACAAACACACTACACCCACATTAACACCACCTACAGCCCTGACCCTCCTACTGCACCACCCACAAACACACTACACCCACATTAACACCACCTACAGCCCTGACCCTGCCTACTGCACCACCCACGAACACACTACACCCACATTAACACCAACTACAGCCCTGACCCTCCTACTGCACCACCCACTAAACACACTACACCCACATTAACACCAACCTACAGCCCTGACCCTCCTACTGCACCAACCCACAAACACACTACACCCACATTAACACCAACTACAGCCCTGACCCTCCTACTGCACAACCCACAAACACACTACACCCACATTAACACCAACTACAGCCCTGACCCTCCTACTGCACCACCCACAAACACACTACACCCACATTAACACCAACTACAGCCCTGACCCTCCTACTGCACCACCCACAAACACACTACACCCACATTAAACACCACCACCTACAGCCCTGAACCCTCCTACTGCAACCACCCACCAAAACACACTACCACACCCACCCACCCCCCCCCCCCCCATTAAACCCCTACAGCCTGACCCTCCTACTGCACCCACCCACAAACACACTACACCCACATTAACACCACCTACAGCCCTGACCCTCCTACTGCACCACCCACAAACACACTACACCCACATTAACACCACCTACAGCCCTGACCCTCCTACTGCACCACCCACAAACACACTACACCCACATTAACACCACCTACAGCCCTGACCCTCCTACTGCACAACCCACAAACACACTACACCCACATTAACACCAACCTACAGCCCTGACCCTCCTACTGCACCACCCACAAACACACTACACCCACATTAACACCACCTACAGCCCTGACCCTCCTACTGCACCACCCACAAACACACTACACCCACATTAACACCACCTACAGCCCTGACCCTGCTACTGCACCACCCACAAACACACTACACCCACATTAACACCACCTACAGCCATGTTTTATGTTTTATACTGATGAAAATCTTTTACTCTGAACCCGAATCACAATGTATTTACTGATGTAGACGTTCCTACTCTGGAAGTCATTCTGTTTTCTCTCTTAATGTAAAACACCATAAATGTAAATATAAACACACATATGATATGATTATTGTACAGACCCACTCGAAGCACTCGTTGTATTCCACTTCCTGCTCCATCTTCATCCTCCTCTTCTTCATCGTTTTCTTCTTTTCTCTCTTCACTTCTGCTCCAGTCATCGATGTTTCCCTCCTCTTTAACCACACACTCTTCTGACGGGTACATATACTGAGACTCCAACTGAGAGTCATCAAAACACACTTTCACCTGCCACACACACACACACACACACACACACACACACACACACAGATACACATTTTTGCATTTATTCATTTGAGCACAGTCTGAATGTGAGCTATCAGAGGCAGAAGAAGTAAATTAAGCATGTATTAAGGTTAAAGTAGAAATTCAGTGCTCCAGTAAAAATGTCCTTGTAAACATTCACTTGAGATAAAGTTTAAAAGTGTTTGCATTTAAAATGTCAAATTTGTGTATTCAAAATACTATGATTTATTACTGCTATAATGTTCCTGTTATCACTTTGTAAAATGTGAATGTGACTCATATTAATCTATAAATTGTATGTTATTATGACTTAAACACGGATTGATATTTATTACAAAAATCATGAGCCAAAATCCTTCTTTAATTACTTACAAGTTATTATTTTTATCATTTATTTCTCTGTAAATGTTTGAAACAATGACATGATGTTGATATAAATGAGGATCGAACTACTTTATTTGAGAGAGCGGTTAAACAGTAGTTCTCCAACGAAGGGCAAAAAGGAAATCCAGGAAAAGCCGACCGTCAGGACAGGCAGTAAACAAAAATAAACACAATAAACAGTCTGAGGTGAAACATGTAGAAGCTGCGGAACAATGAAACATGGAAGATACGCGATAATGTGAAATTATGGCTGACAAAACATCAATAGATCAATACACAATAACTAGAGTGAGTGTGTGTGTGTGTGTGTGTGTGTTGCTTTTAAAGTCCTCTTTCAGGGGCTTCTCTGAACTACACTCTGAGACAGTGATCATAGCGCACTCTGGTGGTGAGTGTGAAGAACGACACGGAGTGGAAAATGTTCTGCTTCTGCTGCAGTGTATGTTGGTGATCAGGAGATACCACCAAGCACCAATCAAAACAAGTTGAAAACAGAGCGCCACGTACCGTGATTGGTGGATCATGCAGTAGCATGTTTGACCAGTTTATCCTTTCATAAGTAAAACGGAAAATAAGTCAAATGTAAAATGTGAAAAAAGTGAAAAAAAAGTGAGAAAAGTGGGTGGGGCTTTGAGTCACTTTCAGTTATTAGTGTCGCTTGTAAAAGCATCACTATTATAATCTCTCTGTAGCTTCGCTCAAATTTTCAGTGCGGTTTTTGTCCGATCGTCACGAATCATACCTCATATCGTGCGTCCCGATGGTGTGAGGCGTGCTGTTACTTTTATAAGGAATCGCAGTGCGGAATTCCGAACCCGGGGCCAAAAAGCGGGAATTTTTTCCCATAGAAAATGAATGGGGTTGAAATTTGGTGCCTCACAGTTCGGGCCTGTGAGCGTCCGACATGCACATATGACAAATCCACTCGTAGGGGGTCCGGAGTGGATCACGATCATATACCTCTCGAACCCCACACACGCTCGGAATTTCCGCGACATTCCGGCCCCATAGAGAATGAATGGGGAAATTTGACGCGCTGCTGTTCGGCCCGTGTTCGCCCGACATGCACATTTGACATAAACACTCGTAGGTGAGGCGGAGTAGGTCGTGATCATGTGACTGCCGCATGGTGTCACGTAACCGCAAACTAATCTGCGAAACTCGGACACCGGGTCATGTGACACGTATAAACGCTCAGCACATCGACGGGAGTCGGATGCTGGATAATTAGATGATGTCACGTGCGCCACTGGCCCCGCCCCCTCCTGAAGAAATGTCCAAAACAGGCGTTTTTGGTGTCTAAACACTCGTCTCTCCCCAAGGAGTTCGAAGTCAGCGCTAAATATTAATGGGTCAGGCTGTAAGGGGGGGTCGCTCCCGGAGCTGCGGTTTGCATCACTCACATTTTCTTCAGGAAATTTCCCATGTTAGTCTCCATCTGCTGTCATAATAACCTCCACTGTAAGGATTATTCTTGATAGAAATTGTGGGGATTTACGATCACATGTAGCTGTCCACATACTTTTGGCCATTTTTTCTGTAAAGCTATATCAGGACAATATCGATTGTTCAAGCGAAATCAAATCGGGTTTAAGAGAAATAAAAGCCTCAGTGATATAAACTGCTTTTGCTGAAGTGTTGTTTTGTCGTGTTGCACAGAACAGGAAGTGAGGCGGTGTTAAAGAGGAAGTCAGTACTGTACTGTGAGTGATAAAGTTACCAGAGGATATAAAAACAAGAAGGCAAGGAGAAAAATATTATGAGCACTAATTTTAAGCATATAATATAAATGTAACAATATGTACCTTGTTCATTCTATTGTTCTGTCATGTAAAATAATTTAAAACATTTATATTTAGAATATTTACATTTAGAATATTTTACAGTGCATGTAACCTTAACCTTCACTGCAACTGTTTTACTCATTATATATATATATATATATATATATATATATATATATATATATATATATTGATTTATCTTCTAGCGCTTTATCCGATCTTCCCTCGGGTCACGGGGAGTCTCAGGCGTCTATGGGTATTAAGACACCCTGGATGGAATGCCAACCCATCACACACACACACACACACACACACACACACACACACACACACACACACACATTCATACACTAGGGACAATTTTCCAAGGTGCCAATCAACCTACCGTGCATGTTTTTGGACCGGGGGAGCCGGGGGAGGAAACTGGAGAACCCGGAGATTGGCCGAGTGCGGCCCTGAGACACGGGGAGAACATGCACAAACTCCACACACACATGACCGAGACGGGAATCGAACCCGGACCCTGGCGGTGTGAGGCAAATGTGATAACCACTAATTATGCTTTCCTTATCCATCATGTGGCATGGTGTGGGCAAACCTGTGACCAGATGCCAACAGGATGCACCATGGGAAAAGGACGGTGAAGGTATATAAATGTGTAATGGGGAGTGTAAGAAGAAATAAAAATAGAGATAAATATTTATTTCCTTTCACACACACACACACACACACACACACACACACACACACACACACACACACACACACACACACACAAATGTATCAAAAGTCTAATTTTAATAGTACGATGTCTAAATATGTTAATAATGAATTTAACTTTGATTAAACGAATATATGGTGGTATGTTTTATTTACACAAACACTTCAAATGCTGCTTGTTGACGTGTGACAGGTTGAGTCCCTCACACACGCTTCAAACAGTGAACCTAATCATGAATCTGATTTCTGAGAATTAGTTGGGAAAATGTGATTATTTAATTTGTTGCTGAAATGACATGAATAATTCTATAAAACTCCTTCTAACATTTATTTTGTTATATTTATTTTGACATTGCAGTAAAAAACATAAACAAACTTTTATATGTGAGGTGTGAATCTTGCAGATGTTTGTCTTCAGGCCGACGTGTGAATGTTAAAGTGTGAACGTAATGTGATTCTGTAAAATATACTGCACTGAAAAATACCTGCTTCTCTGTTTCTCAACCTTCTCCATCCTGCACTGGGTACTTCCTGTTTGTGTACCAGAGTGTTCCTGATTACTGGAACTTATACATGAAATATATATAAATGTTTATATTTATATGCTTTAGTTTATTGATGCGTCACTGAGTGTAAGGGTTGGTCATAGAAATCAACCCGAATCCTGACTAACATCGGGATAAACACTGCGAGTGAGTGAGACTGGTGGGATAAACACTACGGGGAGTGAGTGAGACTGAGTGAGACTGCGTTGGGATAAACACTGCGAGTGAGTGAGACTGTCGGGATAAACACTGCGAGTGAGTGAGACTGTGAGGATAAACACTGCGAGTGAGTGAGACTGTCGGGATAAACACTGCGAGTGAGTGAGACTGTCGGGATAAACACTATGGGTGAGTGAGACTGTGAGGATAAACACTGCGAGTGAGTGAGACTGTGAGGATAAACACTGCGAGTGAGTGAGACTGTGAGGATAAACACTACGAGTGAGTGAGACTGTGAGGATAAACACTGCGAGTGAGTGAGACTGTGAGGATAAACACTGCGAGTGAGTGAGACTGTGAGGATAAACACTACGAGTGAGTGAGACTGAGGATAAACACTACGAGTGAGTGAGACTGTCGGGATAAACACTATGAGTGAGTGAGACTGTGAGGATAAACACTAGTGAGTGAGACGAGTGAGTGAGACTGTGAGGATAAACACTGCGAGTGAGTGAGACTGTGAGGATAAACACTGCGAGTGAGTGAGACTGTGAGGATAAACACTGCGAGTGAGTGAGACTGTGGGGATAAACACTGCGAGTGAGTGAGACTGTGAGGATAAACACTGCGAGTGAGTGAGACTGATAAACACTGAGAGTGAGTGAGACTGTTGGGATAAACACTGCGAGTGAGTGAGACTGTCGAGGATAAACACTGCGAGTGAGTGAGACTGTGAGGATAAACACTACGAGTGAGTGAGACTGTGAGGATAAACACTACGAGTGAGTGAGACTGTCGAGGATAAACACTACGAGTGAGTGAGACTGTGAGGATAAACACTGCGAGTGAGTGAGACTGGTGGGATAAACACTACGAGTGAGTGAGACTGTGAGGATAAACACTGCGAGTGAGTGAGACTGTGAGGATAAACACTACGAGTGAGTGAGACTGTGAGGATAAACACTGCGAGTGAGTGAGTGAGACTGTGAGGATAAACACTGCGAGTGAGTGAGTGAGATAAACACTACGAGGTGAGTGAGACTGTGAGGATAAACACTGCGAGTGAGTGAGACTGTGTGAGGATAAACACTGCGAGTGAGTGAGACTGTGAGGATAAACACTGCGAGTGAGTGAGACTGTTGGGATAAACACTGCGAGTGAGTGAGACTGCGGGGATAAACACTGAGAGTGAGTGAGACTGTTGAGGATAAACACTGCGAGTGAGTGAGACTGCGGGGATAAACACTGGGATAAACACTGCGAGTGAGTGAGACTGAGGATAAACACTGCGAGTGAGTGAGACTGTTGGGATAAACACTGCGAGTGAGTGAGACTGTCGGGATAAACACTGCGAGTGAGTGAGACTGTGAGGATAAACACTGCGAGTGAGTGAGACTGGTGGGATAAACACTGCGAGTGAGTGAGACTGTCGGGAGGATAAACACTGGGTGAGTGAGACTGTCGGGGATAAACACACTGCGAGTGAGTGAGACTGTGAGGGATAAACACTGAGAGTGAGTGAGACTGTTGGGATAAACACTGCGAGTGAGTGAGACTGTCGGGGATAAACACTGGGTGAGTGAACTGTTGGGATAAACACTGCGAGTGAGTGAGACTGTCGGGATAAACACTGCGAGTGAGTGAGACTGTGAGGATAAACACTGCGAGTGAGTGAGACTGTCGGGATAAACACTGCGAGTGAGTGAGACTGTCGGGATAAACACTGCGAGTGAGTGAGACTGTGAGGATAAACACTGCGAGTGAGTGAGACTGTGAGGATAAACACTGCGAGTGAGTGAGACTGGTGGGATAAACACTGCGAGTGAGTGAGACTGAGGATAAACACTGCGAGTGAGTGAGACTGCGGGGATAAACACTGCGAGTGAGTGAGACTGTTGGGATAAACACTGCGAGTGAGTGAGACTGTGAGGATAAACACTGACGAGTGAGTGAGACTGTTGGGATAAACACTGCGAGTGAGTGAGACTGATAAACACTGGGGATAAACACTGCGAGTGAGTGAGACTGAGGATAAACACTACGAGTGAGTGAGACTGCGGGGATAAACACTGCGAGTGAGTGAGACTGTGAGGATAAACACTGCGAGTGAGTGAGACTGTGAGGATAAACACTGCGAGTGAGTGAGACTGCGGGGATAAACACTGCGAGTGAGTGAGACTGAGGATAAACACTACGGGTGAGTGAGATTGTGAGGATAAACACTGCGAGTGAGTGAGACTGTCGGGATAAACACTACGAGTGAGTGAGACTGCGGGGATAAACACTGCGAGTGAGTGAGACTGTGAGGATAAACACTACGAGTGAGTGAGACTGTGAGGATAAACACTACGAGTGAGTGAGACTGAGGGATAAACACTACGAGTGAGTGAGACTGAGGGATAAACACTACGAGTGAGTGAGACTGCGGGGATAAACACTGCGAGTGAGTGAGACTGTGAGGATAAACACTGCGAGTTAGTGAGAATGTGAGGATAAACACTGCGAGTGACTGAGACTGAAGATAAACACTACGGGTGAGTGAGACTGAACTCATTGTTTCGGTTTTCATTCATCAAACGCACAAAACAATACCTTAAAGTTCTTCTGGGGTTTAAACAAGGAAATGTGAATTGTGGGAGAAGAAATCCATATCAGACATCTCTCAGAAACTCAGATCCTGTTTGTGTACCATCTACAAATAAACACTTATTTATTCATCTCTAAAACTCGGTGTCTTGGCTAAAACATAAGATAAAAGGAATAAAGGATAATCGTACTTGCATCAGTACCAGACATTAGTCATCTTAGGCTCTATCTATCTATCTATCTATCTATCTATCTATCTATCTATCTATCTGTCTGTCTATCATCTATCTATCTTTCTATCTATGTATCTATCTATCTATCTATCTATCTATCTATCTATCTATCTATCTATCTATCTATCTATCTATCTATCTCTCTCTCTCTCTCTCTCTCTCTATATATATATATATATATATATATATATCCATCTGTCTTTTGTCAGTTTACAAAATGCAAAGTGAGTAAATAAAAGAACAATGTAAATCAGATCAATATTTGTTGTGAGTGACGTTTAGAAGAAGTAGTGGAAGTGTTGGCACCCCCCCACAGAGTCGTGATCTCTACATGATGGAGTGTGTGTGGGATTTCCATGAAGAGACAGAAGGATGTGAGAACGTCTCCATCCACAGAAGATCTGTGTTTACTTCTCCAAGATGGAACAAACAACCAGCCGAGTTCCTTCATAAACACTGTGTGTACGTGTTAATAGAAGTGTTACTGCTGTTTTAAAGTGTGTTTACAACAAATATTCACTTCATTTCCATTTTTCTTCATTCACTTCATTTCCTTCATTAATTAAATGAATTTATAATTAACACTTATGTTACTATAAGTTTTATTAAGTTACAATTTATTCATAGTCACTAACTATTTATTTATTCATTAAGTTACTATTTATTTATTAAGTAATATCTCGTTAGAAGACATCATTTATAACTGCACTCCTTTTGAATATATTCTTCCCTGTACTGTATATAAATGCGACTTTTCCTCAGTGCACTTGACATTTATTGTAAGATATTGTCTAAATACACTTGATATAAATGATATAAATGTGTACCATTAAAAATATCTGATTCATCACTCCATCCAAACGTACCGTTTTTGGCGAGCCTCGCTTCTTCACCAAGCAGGATCTCTCCAGGTTTTGATAACCACCGATCACCTGGATCTCCTCTGCAGTGGGATAGCGTTTCTTGCTGGGTTCTGTGGTGCTGCTCGGTGCTTCAGGCGTCGTGATTGGTGATGAAGGCACTTTATATGTTGTGTCAGAAGATAAAGGCGTCTCTGAGGGGCCTGTTTTCCTAGGAGTGATGGTAATGGTGTTTCCTCTCTTAGCCGGACCTCCACAGGCACTCCGGATGGTGAAGAGGCGAGTGGAAGGACTTGTGACAGTCGGCTCCGTTTTGGCGTTCCTGCTCTCTGCGGCGGCGGAAGCGCTGATTTGCGCAAGTGGAGTTTGTACCCTGGGTTCCGAGGAAGGTTTTGACATGACATGTGTCTGGTTCTTATGCACATTAATGGGTTTCGGGACTTCTGGATCTTTCAGACGAAGCTGCTCCACTTGCCTGTGCACAGAGCGCAGTGAAGATACTTCTGCACCCGATCCGCCAGGTCGGCTCTTTATCGTTCCTCCACCATGCGTTTGGACCTCCATGTTCCTGTCGGTCACACACACACCTGCCCTGGAGGTTACAGGCTTCAGGTTGTAGATCCGACTCATGGCAGGCTGAGCGAAGCGGAGAAAAGCAGATGGAGAACTGAACGAGGATGAAGATCGAGGCAGAGGGATGCGGCTTTCCCTCGGCACGTCCTCCTCCGCTTCCTTTTTGCTTGCTGCCACTTGTATCACTCCATCCTGGTGCTCTTTGAGAATATAGTTCTCTCGTTCAGCTGAGAAAGAAGGAGGAACACATACAGGAAGTTCCTCTTTACTTACTTCCCTTGTGACGTCAAAGCGGCTGAGAGACTGCGGTGTGGCCACTTCCTGTCTATTCTCCATCTTTGACGTTCTTGCTTCTTCTTTTTCTCCTTCCTCTGCTCGACCTCTTTCTCTCTCTCTCTGCTCGACGTCTTCTCTTAAACTCTCCACTCTGGTCAGAGTTCTCGCTGCTCTCCAGCTCGACCTCCTCTCCGTTTGCTTTATCACATCTCCCACACCGTTCTCGCTCATCCCGTAAAAGACAGATGCAGGGACGAATATCTCTCCTCTGGGATCCATCACCCGATTCCAGGTCGTATTCATCCTTCCTTCAATCTGTGATTCGAAATCTCCATCTGTCCTGCATCCGTAATTTCTCTCCTCCTTTCTCTCATTTCTTCCAGGGATCAAGCAATCGCTACTTTGGGACCTGCAGGAGACTCGACATTTCTCACCAAATTTACTGATCAGCTGCTGAACCTTCCTGCATTCTGTCCATTCTTCCTCTCCTTTATTTAACTTTACTGTCATTTTCTGTTCATCTTCCTTCCCGTTTTTATTCCTCTCATCTTTGATGGATGGTTTGATGATCAGCACCTCGGACACACAGATCACTTTTTCTCCTCCAGATAGGATCCTCATCCCTGGCTTCTTCCTCTCCTTTATCTCTCTCTCTGCATTTTCTTGATTATTTCTGTTCTGAATGATGAGGATGTTTTCTGCTTTAACGGTGTGAACACCACAGACGAGAGGAGATAGAACATCTCCTTCTCCATCTTTCCTTCCTCTCTCCGCATATCTCTCTCCTGCTCGTCCCATTTGTGTCCCTCCATCACTGCGTTCAGTTCTGTAATCTTTTCTCTCATTGCTTTCATCTTTACTTGTCCACTCACAGTCACTCTTTCTCTTTCCTTTCTCTATTTCGTTCCTCTGCAGACGCCAGCCAGACTCCAACTCTCGTCCTGTATCTCTCTCCATCTCTCCTCCACATTCTCGCTTTGCCATGCGACGCTGGATGATCCCTCGCTTCCAGGCCGGCATGCTGGCCAGTCTTTCCTCTTCTTCTTGCTCTCTTTTCTCCCTCTCTTGCTCTTTTCTTTTCTTTCGTTCCAGAAGAAGCTGCTTCCATTGTGGTAGTACGGAGTCTGACATCACAGACGGACGAAAATATGGTTACAAGGATAAATGAACGCCACTGATAAAAAAAAAGTCAAGGAAATCTGTTAAATCATTTGTTTGTGTTTGTTGATCTGTTTAAATGTTCTCTAGACAAAAGCATATGCAGGAAATGTGTTCCTGAAATTGTTCCTGAAAGAGTTCCTCCTGGATTTGGTTCCTGTCAGATGCCTAAAACTCTGTTTAGTTTGAGTTTTTTTTTTACATTTACATTTACATTTACATTTACATTTGCGGTATTTAGCAGACGCCCTTATCCAGGGCGACGTACAGAAAGTGCTTTAAGTCTCAATTCAAGGATAAGATTTATTCAAGAAAGGTTAATACAAACTCAAGTACACAAGAATAGACAGTTGCCTTTTTTTTTTTTTTTTTACCTGTTTTGGTTCCACATACATGAAATTAGCGGGTTTTTTTCTCTCTAACAACAACAACATTGTTATTGTTATTGCGTTTTATTCATAATGAACATTCATTCATTCATCTTCTACCACTTTATCCGATCTTCCATCGGGTCACGGGGAGCCTGTGCCTATCTCAGGCGTCTATGGGCATTAAGGCAGGATACACCCTGGATGGAATGCCAACCCATCACACACACACACACACACACACACACACACACACACACACACACACACACACACACACACACACACACACACACAATTTTCCAAGGTGCCAATCAACCTATCATGCATGTTTTTTTTTTTGGGACCGGGGGGAAACCGGGAAACCGGAGAAAAACCCCCTGAGGCACAGGGAGAACATGCAAACTCCACACACACATGACCGAGACGGGAATCGAACCCGGATCCTGGCGGTGTGAGGCGAACGTGCTAACCACTACGCCACCGTGCCCCACTCATAATGAACATTAAAGCGTAATTTTGCTTCCATTGCTGAATGAGGAATGGCGTAACCAAGCGAGCATCTGTCATGTGTTTGCTTCCTGTTTTGTAAAAAAGACCAGTGTAGGACTGAAAATAAGAATTTATCCAATAAACATTTATACAATAAACAAAGATTAGATTCTTCTAGCCTAGAATAGAATAGACTTTATTTGTCACAAATAAACATTACAGAAATTCTTGGGCAGTGCAGGTAATAGTCTTTTGGGGGGGGGGGCACAGTGAAATTCTTTATTTTTCTTTGCATATCCCAGTTTTTTCATCAGTTTGTTGTTGGTCATTGGGGTCAGAGCGCAGAGTCAGACATGATACAGCGCCCCCTGGACCACAGAGGGTTAAGGGTTGTCCATACCGGGGCTCGAACCCACAGCCTTCCGATAAGCAGCCCAGCGCCTTAAACCACTGAATGTGAAGGTGAGGTGGTAGCACAGTGGTTAAGGTGTTGTACTCTGGACCAGAAGATCACAGGTTCAAATCCCAGCCACCATCCAAGCTGCCACTAGTGGGCCCTTGAGCAAGGCTCTTAACCCTCAATTGCTCAGTTGTAAGTCGCTCTGGATAAAGGCGTCTGCCAAAAGCCATAAATGTAAATGCAACATTGCAAAATGTTCCTCAGAGCTCCAGGATTCAATCAGACGTTTACTGGCATAAAAATAGATCCAGTGTTTCTATTTCATCGGACGAGTAAAATGTAAAAAAGGAAACGAAAAGTGATCTAACTCTACTTTCACACAGAAATATATGCGATAGACAGTGTCGGGGAGTAACGAGTTACATGTAACAGGCATTAAGTCATTTAATTACAAAATAAAAGTAACAGTAATTTGTTACAGTAAATGAGAAAAAAACGTCATTAAATTACAGTTACTTTTGAAAATGTTAAAGATTACAAATCCCAAAGAACACTGCCCAACACCCCCCCCCCCCCCCAAACACCCCCCCCCCCCTCGCTCAACAAAAACGCAAGTAATCAAAAAGAAAAGTAAATCTTCTACTGCTTTATCCGATCTTCCCTCGGGTCACGGCGAGTCTGTGTCTATCTCAGGCGTCTATGGGCATTAAGGCAGGATACAACCTGGATGGAATGCCAACCCATCACACACACACACACACACACACACACACACACACACACACACACACACACATTCATACAAAAGGGACAATTTTCCAAGGTGCCAATCAACCTACCGTGCATGTTTTTGGACCGGGAGGAAACCGGAGAACCCGGAGAAAAACCCCCTGAGGCACAGGGAGAACATGCACAAACTCCACACACACATACATGGCCGAGACGGGAATCGAACCGGACCCATGGCGGACCCTGGCGGTGTGAGGAGAATGTGTTAATCACCACTGTGCTTTGTAGAGTGTGATTATAAACAATATAAATGATCAGAACACAGAGTGGTCCAAACTGTGCTGTTTATAGAAGGTTCTGGATGTTTGCTGGCAGGCAAAGCAGAGAGTCAAATCCCTGATCAGTGTTCAGTAGCCGGACAATAACTACTTTAAGCAGTGGCGTGTCTCTGTGCTATAATACGACCCAAAACTGATCACAGAAACACATGTGTGCTTTTTCTCAGTTACATGGAAATCAGTAAGAAACCAAAACACATTTAATTCATAGATTACGGCATCAATAAACCTGGTCATTATAATAAAATGTCAACAATGATCATGAAGAAAAACCTTTACAGAAGAAATGACAAATAATCGAACCCGGACCCTGGAGATGTGAGGCGAATATGCTAAACACTAAACCACCATAGCCCCACTCAAATGTAATCAGTTACTTTAATTTTATAAAGTAGTTGAAAAGTTACACTAATTATTTTGATTAGGATCATTTATAATCTGTATCCTGTTAACATTTCCAAAGGAACTTTCCCGACACTGGCGATCGGAAGATGTAAATGATTTCATTTGTAAATACACTGATGACGAGATATATTCTTCTTACCTTTATATTAGTGAATTATCTGTCGATCATCACAATCTCACCGTTCTATTAATGCTAAAGAATACACTGCTGATGAAACGGAGGCAGTGTGATCTTGTGTTGTGTGTTGTTGAAGAGATCTCAGCGTGCTCACTTTAATCCCATAATCCCATTTGAACTCATCAGTGGATTAAATGACCGGACCCTGCTCCTGAGAAAAGACTGTTAATCCAGCAGGCCATTGCTTTTATTCTCCTAATCAAACATTAATCTGTACTTTCATCCGACGCTCTACCTCACTACATCATCTCAGCTTGTGTCATTATGCACAATCTGGAGGTAACAGTGTACCTCATGTTGTTTAAATCCATCCACAAACTGATCTCAGGTCATCATTCCACTACTGAACTGCATCTTGCGCAGGTTTACCTCTGAGTCACACTATAGCTAAACACATGTCCAGAATGACTTGTTTTCCACCTCAGTATGTTTACGCTTCGACTCTTTGATGGTCTGGGACAGTTTATCCTTCTCTGTATTTACACACACACACACACACACTATGTTATCTATGTTTTCTAATTGGAGCGTGAGATGATAGGGAGGTGTGTAGCCCAGTGGTTAAGGACTCTGGACCGGAAGATCACGGCTTCAAACCCCACTACCATCAAGCTGCCATTAGTGGGCCCTTGTGCAAGGCCTTTAATGCTCAATTGCTCAGTTGTAAGTCGTTCTGCAAAATACTGTGAATGTAAATGTTAATTTGTAATGATGTTCTTGGAGACGATGGCATGATCGATCATCTACAGAGGATGTTTTACTGCACCATGGTGAAGTTGCTGTTGGTTGTATTCTCCATGAACGTGTTCCAGTTAATCTACTCATATCTGTCCTGAATTGTACTTATTGTGCTTATTAATGTGCTTATTCAGGCGTATGAGATGATTTTCACATTTGCAGGAATGTCCAATTAGTGCATCCGATATTTGTTTGTTGGAATATTGGGAAATGTATCTTGTTTATATATTTAAATCGTGCAATTTCATGAGAGCGTTTACACGATTAAAAATCCACTGTGTGTAGACAGATTAGACTCTAGTTCATATGCACATGGATAAATATGAATATTCAAATGTATGATTATTATTATTATTAGTGAAACTCAACATCAAGCATGGAGACAAAATATTTCTTATCAATTTTATAAAGGTAAAGAAAAAAAGTAAAGAAAAGATGTCGTGAATAAACACGTGTTGTGTTAGAATATTTAATTTCAACTCTTTTATAGATTTATTTAAAATGGTCAAAAAGAAATACAATAAGTGTCGTTAATAATGTTGTTAATAATAAAAGCAGATAATCCAATTCAGAAGACGCATTTATTAAAAACTTTACAAAATATGACACCAAATTATATTTAAAAGGCAAAATATATAATGAGTGTTTACTTCCCAAACTGTTTACAAAAACAAACTATATCAGATTCTATTCTAATCATCATCATTATCCTGAAATAAAGGCACGATGAGAGATAACGCTGATCAGTGTTCAGGTGTGTGATGATGAACATTCAGTGAACATTACAGTTTAGTGATCATCTAAACACCGATCATTACTGCTTCAACACTGATTTATACTTATATAGTTATTGTGTTTATTGTTGATGTGATTAATATGATTTTTATAAGCAAAGACTGTAACATTTATTACATTCTGAATCTCTGTACAGTTTCTCTGCTCTCACTGATCTTATGTTGTTTTTCTTTCCTGAGAGATTTTATGAACAGTTTCTCTAACATGTAATTCAACACATCACTTCAGATTCTGCACCTGAGCAATCCGAATAAACACCTGTATTTAATACTGAATATACCGTCTTACAATCCATCCACTGAGATAATAACCCGAAATAAACATGTTAAAACAGTAAACATGTATCAGATGAATTACAGAGTGACCTGAAATCCTGAGATACTAAAGTTATTTCCAGCATAAGATTGGAAACTAGAGAAAATTATCCAGATTACGAATAAAGCTGTATTTATATAAAAGCTTGATTAATAAAGAGTTGATGATAAAAACACAGCAATTAAAATAAGTTAACAAATCCAGCTAATTGTATTAGACTGCAACAATACTATATTGTACCTTTTTTTTTTACTCTATTTTCATGTTTATTATTAAGAGAACGTGATTTCAGGAGTATTTTCTTCACTTTATACCTTATTAAAAGCTTTTAATATCCACTTGCGCAAAAGAATTACAATCTGACAGTGATTTAAATATTTGCTGAATGTTTGCTGTTGTCTAAATAAAAGTGCACATGATTTGACCAATCAGGTATGTAGGTAGTGTCCATGAGAGAATATAACTGTTATGGGATATATCTCATATAATCCTGTGAAATGAATCCATTGTTAAATTTGCTTTGGGAAAATAAAATGAAATCGAATTTTGAATAATTATTATGAATTATTGGTGAATAAATGATCAGGATAACAGAACATTGGGGTTGTACAAAATCTTTGTAACAAATAATATTTTATATATATATATACACCAAAATTTTCATTAAAATACATATATGTATAAAAACAGCCATCATTTAATCCATTTATCTCTCTGTCCAATATTGATATGAATAAGAAACGTGTGTGTGGTGTTATTAACACACACTCACAGAGCTGATGGGTAATTATAGAGGAAGTGAACGTGTTTACTGCAACACTGGTGGATGAATTTAATCTAATTTACGTTCATCACCCTTGTTGTTATTGTTGCTGCTGTGTGCGTCGCCCTCTGCAGATGTGGAGAACAACTGCAGCTTGTTGTGGAGCTGAGTGCTCAGGTACATGCAGTCCTCCGCATCCAGAGAGTGGGCGAGGGCCAGGTAAAGTGTCAGGTAGGCCGCCAACACACACCTGTCCACTGAGAGAGTGGGCAAGAACCAAAGCACCAGCAGTAGCTCCACACACACCGGGTGGCGAAGGTGGGCATACAGACGCTGGGCACAGGGCGACTTGTGGGAGAGCGGGTCTCCCAGGCCTAAACACTCATAATACACCTGAGAGTGAGAGAGAGAGAGAGAGAGAATAAGTCTTATATTAAGTGTTCTTTGAAGTGTGTACCCAATAATACAAAAAATAGCCTATATAGCATCATATATATACATACGTGTATATACATATATATATATATATATATAACTCTCCAAAGATTGTTTAGTATGGGCTGTATATTGTAAAAAAGTGTGTGTGTGTGTACCTGCTTGAGCCCCAGCAGCTCTGCGTAATCGAATATGAGCAGGATGCTGCAGATCACGGCCCAGCACAGGAAGTGTACGGTGAAACAGATGAGCGGGAACCAGATATTCCATGGTGTACTGCGCACTGACCACACACAGGGGGCACTAGTGACCGGCTGCCAGTAACGCATCAACAGCTGGAACACACACACACACACACACACACACACACACACACACACACACACACGGAGTATAGGGACATTCTGTGTTGAAGAACTCATGGGGATATATCTGCTGGTGGTTTGTGTGTGTGTGTGTGTGTGTGTGTTACCTGCAGTGTGAGTGCACACACACACACACACACATACACATAGAGTTTAGGGACATTCTGTTTAAGTTGAAGAACTCATGGGTATGTATCTGCTGCTGGTGTGTGTATATGTGTGTGTGTGTGTGTGTGTGTGTGTGTGTGTTACCTGCAGTGCGAGTGCACACACACATACACACACACACACACACACATAGAGTATAGGGACATTCTATTTAAGATGAAGGAATCATGGGGATATATGCTGGTGGTGTGTGCGTGTGTGTGTGTGTGTTACCTGCAGCGCGAGTGCGCACACACACACACACACATAGAGTATAGGGACATTCTGTTTAAGATGAAGGAATAATGGGGATGTATATGCTGGTGATGTGTGTGTATGTGTGTGTTACCTGCAGCGCACACACACACACACACACACACACACAAACACACACACAGAGTATAGGGACAATCAGTTTAAGATGAAGGAATCATGGGGATGTATCTGCTGGTGGTGTGTGTAGGTGTGTGTGGATGTGTGTGTATGTGTGTGTGTGTGTTAAATGCAGCGCAAGTGCGCACGCACACACACACACACACACACACACACACACAGGAGATGAAGGAATCATGGGGATGAAGGAATCATAAGATGAAGGAATCATGGGGATGTGTCTGCAGGTGGTGTATGTGTGTGTGTGTGTGTGTGTGTGTGTGTGTGTGTGTGTGTGTGTTACCTGTAGTGCGAGTGCAGTAGTGAAACAGTACACGGCTCGGTTTAACACCCCCAGTGCAGAGTGAAAGGCACGTTTAACAGGCGTCCAGGCCAGCAGGCTGTGTTGCACACTGAACACCACTAAGAGGAACACATCCACGCCTAAACACTCCAACACGGCGGGGTCGCGCAGGGCCACGGACCACCGCGCCCAGTCTGAGGATGCAAACAATTCATCTGCATTAATACTAAACACTTTGTCCCACACCACAGTGACTGGCGTGTGCAGTTACACATTATAAGTGCTTTTGCGTTGTGAGGAATTGTGTGTAAACGATGCGTAGGTCATTTGCATAATTAGTGTGTAATTATATGTCAAATTGTGTCATTTGGTGTGACATACAGCTAACACGTCATTCCGCGTTATGGAGTGTGAGTGTGTGTGTGTGTGTGTGTGTAGATATGAAGTGATATATTTGTGTTTATTGATTTATGGGTTAGGGTTACACTGAGTGCAGAAGGTGAGGGAGTTGTTGCTATGGAATTATGGTTTATTGAAAGCCTGTGATTGGCTGTGGCGCCGGCGCGGGACAGACTCCTGGCCAATCAGAATGGAGAGCGCTAGTATAAATGCTCTGAGGTAAAGATTTCTGAGGTAAATTAAGTCGGAAAGTGTAGAGATATGTAAAGGGAAATATATATATATATATATATATATATATATATATATATATATATATATATATATATAATGTTTGTTTGGCGTAAAATGAAAAGAAGAAAAAAAAGGTCTAGTCGCCCAACGTGGGGCTCGAACCCACGACCCTGAGATTAAGAGTCTCATGCTCTACCGACTGAGCTAGCCGGGCTGCTAACAGGCGCTTCTCTACTGAAACTCAAGACCTTCTCCACTCAGGTTGGAACTCATTTCTGCTCTATAAACTAATATGCAGATTTACTTCCTTCCTGGGTTCGGATCTTTTCTGCATGATTTACATTTCAGTTTAAAGTTAAAAGGAGTGAAGTGTTATTTCCGCGCTGAGGCGGAGGAGCTCACCGTCGCACAGAGCCGCGCCCCCGGTGATGTTGTGATAAACCGGCCGAAAGGACACGAAGCGCACGAACTCCGCTCCGGTACCGAACACGAACACGAAGTTTGCTAAGGACAAAACGCACAGCGTCACGTTCCGGACCGTCAGCAGCGCCATGGTGTCACTGTTTTTCTGTGTTTATTATTTATTTCCGCATAACCAACAAGTTAAATCCCAAACCACCTCCTCATTGTACAGAAAGGGCACTAGCTAGGCTGCAACGCAGTGCACTTTGTACACTACATAGGGCACCTGTGTAGGAAGAAAGCAGCCATTTTGAATTCTGCCCCCAAATTCGATGTGCAGTTTGGTATCGGTCCACACGGGGGCACCCTCAACAACACACAAATTACTATGAGAATAAAGGTAATTATTTGATTTAAACAATTAAAGGAATATTAGTGGTTTATAACATATATATATATATATATATATAATATATATAGAATATATATATATAGTCTATATTACATTTCGCAAATATTTAATGCATTGAACAGAAGTGTCCTAACAGGATACAAAACCTAAAATTTAGGACGAAATATTATAGCCATATTATTTATATATACACACAAACACACACACGTGTAATGCATTTAGTTAAATAATTGTCCTCATTTCACCTTATCCTCAAAACACTGGGTTTCCACAACATCTTAAAAATATAAAAATAGAAATAGAAAAAAATCACTTTTGTAGGTCATAATGAATTTAACAGGTCTAATTTTCCCATATCGGTGTAACTCTACATGTAACACTGAGTGAAACGCTCCAGCAGCACTTTGGGTTGTTTTTCTTCGTTAGTTTGTGTAGTGGTGTCGTTTTTTTCTTTTGCCAGTCCAAAAATACAAATGAGACCAACAACCAATCAGCTTTCAGTAACTGGAGCGAATCTCTCGCTGATTGCAGCACAGACGTGACACGCTTTTATTTTACAGAAATGTGCAAGTTTAACAATGCTTGGAATTAACACTAAGTTTTTTTGTTTTTTTTTTTAGCTTGGTTACTAAAAACATACTTGTGAGTGTAGACATGACATAGCGCTCCTCGAAGCACAGAGGCTTAACGGACCCAAGAGTGGCAGCCTGGTGATACTGGGACTCGAACCCCTGACCTTCCGATCAGCAGACCAGCACCTTAAACCACTGAGCCACAACCCCTCCTCCCGTCTCCTGTAACAACTTCAACAAAGTAAACAGGGTGATGTCACCGAGTAAACAGGGTGTATGAGGAGAGTAAATAATGCAAAACGAACAAAGGTAAGATGTCCAGGATACAGGAAAAAGCAGTGTTACGTCTCAGTCTTGGCTCCTCCCATTAATTATTCAACAGATTTATATTAGACTTCATTTATAAAACTTTATTTCCAAACCACCGTGCCCGACACATCAGTGAAAGAGAATTATATATATAACATCCTCTGTTTAAATGTAAAGAGATCTAACCAGGAATTTTGTAAGTTGGACTAAAACAGAATCAGGAGAAAAATATGTATATATAATTACACATACACCTATAAACCACAGGATACAAGATTATCAAAGCTCTCTTATCTAATTTTACTTTCAAAAAATAAACACTAAATAACTGACAATTGTATGCAAATTAAAAATAAAATGTGATAAATGGGTTCAGACGATGGGGATGACACTATAAGTTCCAATTCCACACTGATTCTGGTTTCGCAGCATTCGGATATATCCTCCTTCTCCCCACTTTTCACTCCAACTGGAAAAGAGAGAGAGAGAGAGAGAGAGAGAGAGATGCTTTAGCAAATGATTTCATAATTAAGTTTAGTTACATAAAATTTCTTCTTGACAGCACAAATAAATTTGGTGTGAGTGAGTGAGTAGTGAGTGAGTGAGTGAGTGAGTGAGTGAGTGAGTGAGTGAGTGAGTGAGTGAGTGAGACAGACAGACCTGTTTTTGACGAGCCAGTATTGTTTCCCATCGTCTTTTCCATAACCAACTATCAGAACAGCATGGTTCAATGGTAGAGAGGGACATGAAGTTTCATTATAAATACCTAAATAATACACACACACACACACACACTGTTCAGAGTGTTGGTTGTAAATTGTGGTTACATCCACAAAAGTGAAATAAACTCGCATATCAAACGCAGGTATAAATAAAACCCGTGTGATTGATTATAAACACACACATGTGTAATTGAGATAAAGTGTAGTTGAGGAACTGTTAGTGTGAACAGGGTTTATGATTTAAACATATAAACCCTGTTTTTGAAGAAAAACACTTTAGCAGATATTATTCTACAGACACTCTTATTAAACGATGCGTTTTATTTACATTTACTTTTGTGGCATTTGACAGACGCCCTTATCCAGAGCGACTTACAACTGAGCAACTGAGGGTTAAGGGCCTTGCTCAAGGGCCCACTAGTGGTAGCTTGGTGGTGGGGTTTGAACCTGCGATCTTCCGGTCCAGAGGCCAACACCTTAACCACTAAGCCACCACCTCCCTTTTTTTTTTTTTATCAGTGTGAATGTTGCAGTGTAACGCGACTCGTGTGTATGTGGTTTACCACTGCTGTATTGGTGAAAGGTGGTCATGTTTGCATTAATTCCCACTGCGACCGGTCCGTACGTAGCCACCACCTTCTGCAGCTCAAACTCATTATAATGTGGAAGAAGCCGGTAACCCTTGCAGTGCCCGTAATTCCGAGCACGACGGCAATACACCTCCTACACCAACAAAATATTCCAGTCACTATGAAATATTTGCGATCCTGGCAAAACCCACAAGCATTCGGTGTTGTCGTTATATTCACGCTCTTTTTTCCCGCACAATTATCCAATAACGCATCAAACACAGGAAGGAAAACGTTTGCACCTTGTCTTCATACGGATATTCTGCAGCCTTGCTGATTCCTTGATTGTTTACGACGAAATGGAACGCGTTGGTTAGAAGTCCTCCAAAGCAGCCACGATTTCCTTCTGAATGGCTGCAGTCCACCAGCTGCTGAACACTCAGAGGAACCAACAAACCCTTCTTCATCTTCATCTGAGCTTCTAAAGCTCCAACTGCACTGAACGCCCAGCATGAGTTGCAATTACCCTACACACACACACACACAGTGAAATATTTCTTCACAGAACATAGCAGCACATCTTTATTAGTATATTGTAGATGATACCTGGTTCTGAACAGCGGAGACAAATCCATCCTCTGTCCAGTTCACACTGTGAGGGAGGGGGAAGTTCATTGGAAAGGTGAAATTGTCATCATCCTGAGGGACAAAGTTCTCCATCCTCAGACCGTTCATCTTAGCATTGATTTCTTCTGCTGTCTACATAAACACACAGATAAAATGGAAAAGGAGAATATGTTCCTGTGTGTATGTATATATAGATATGTATATGTATAGAATAAAGAAAGCGTGGACTACACCGCATCATACCATGTCTGAAAGGTGGTTAAGCCCGATGGTAAAGGTGTGATGTCCTGCTTCAGCTTTTTCATTGTGCTTCATCACTTCTAAAACTTTCTGCTCCCAAACTGATCTCCTGTAAACTTCCTCCTTCTGACAAACACAAACCCAGAAAAACAGTGAGCGGAGAAAAAAAAACAAGGGGGTCCGTTTTTTTTCTCATCATTGTAGATAAAGTAGGACTTGAATTTAGTCTGTGTCAGAACCGAAAATATAACACTAGAGAAAACTATAGTGAGACCCTCGGTCTTACATAATGCTGTCCGGATCTCCCGAGCGATTGTGTTCCCCGAGCCTGGGCTGATCTTGTTTTTCGTTTGGGTTTTTTGTTTTGCCTGTGCCCTTTTCTCTGCCTATTCTTAATTAAAGACTCTTATTCCCAACTCTGTGTGCATCCTGCTATTGCTCTAAAATATTTTTTTTAAATGAAAATAATAGTTTTAAATGATTTCTTTAGTTTTATTCATATGACAAACAAATTATATTGACATCTTGATATCCTGGTAAAATACGAATTCTCAAAAGAATTCGGAATCATTCATTCATTCATCTTCTAGCACTTTATCCGATCTTCCCTTGGGTCACGGGGAGTCTGTGTCTCTCAGGCGTCTATGGGTATTAAGGCAGGATACACCCTGGATGGAATACCAACCCATCACACACACACACACACACACACAATGGACAATTTTCCAAGGTGCCAATCAACCTACTGTGCATGTTTTTGGACCGGGGAGGAAACCGGAGAACCCAGAGAAAAACCCCCTGTGGCACGGGGAGAACTTGCACAAACTCCACACACACATGGCCGAGACGAGAATCGAATCCGGACCCTGGAGGTGTGAGGCGAACGTGCTAACCACTAAACCACCGTGCTGCTATTTGCTAATTATGGATATTTAATTTACTATATTCACATTATATTAATATGTAGTGTGTGTGTGTCCGTCTTCACCTCATCACTGTAGTTTTTATCGAATTCCCTTTTCCAGGACCTCCAAGAGCCATCCAGATTCTTCTCACAGCAACCCACAGACAGCAGCAGAGACAGTAGCAGGACACGCATCACTGAAACTGTAAACACATTCATATGTGTTTCCGCCCCAAACTCTATCCACATTACAGTCTATATCACATCATACAAGTTCCCCAAGAACACCTCTGTACACAACATTATAATTTGCCCACACACTAACATTCACAGACTCCAGTGTCCTGTGTATAGACCTGCCCTAAATCATCTCTCCCTGAATATAACACTGCTAATGTATAATCTTCAGAAAGGAGTGTAGCGCATAAACGAGAAAATATATCAGCAATGAGATGTTCGTTCATATTAAGGGAATAAATCTGACTACTAGAAAATATGAAGACCAATGTGGTTTAAAAAAAAAATAAATAAATAATAATAATGTGTAGGTGGGTTTAATAATGACACATTGTTGTTTGGACCAATCAGCTTCATTTTCTCCAGGTGACCACGTTGGTCATCATCATTTCTAGTAGTCAGATTTATTCCCTTAATATGAACAAATATATATATATAATTGTATAATATATAATTTTCTCATTTATGTGCTTTCTTCATTTTCGAAAGGAATGGAAATTATTGGGGTCTTTGCATTTATTACGTTTATCTGCTGCAGTGTATGAGGTTCGGTCTGGATTTTCTCCAGTACATGTACACTAATAATCTAATAATCCACCTTTTCAGTTCGTTTTGTGGCTTGTTTAGTTTCAATCTATTTTATTCGTGTTTGTTAACATTTCCTTTGGTTTCCTTCCTGTAATGAATGTGTAGATATTCTGCCCCATGTTGCTGTCTTCACCAGATCACATGACATTCTCTCTACATGCAACAATTTGGTTTATATAGTAATGAAATGTCAATTTAATATAATTACACATTTTGTGTGTGTGTGTGTGTGTGTGTGTGTGTGTGTGTGTGTGTGTGAGAAACAGAATCAGATAGCGCTTACCTGTGTGTGTCTGTTTGCAGGAAACAAAGTTCAGTCTGCAGATCTCAATGTATATAATGCTATAGGAGGAAATGACCTCACACACACACACACACACACACACACACACACACACACAATAAATAATTATGAATTCCATTGAAGTGTAGTGTAGTGTTTGTGCATGTGTGTGTGTGTGTGTGTGTGTGTTTAAAGACCATAATTTGTGTATAACTACCTATATGATAAGGAATATGTTACACACTGAGCGTGTGATAAAAGTTTAATACAAAAGTGAAACTCCATATTTAGTGCTGCCTTTACAAAGCCACATCCTGTTACACTGGAACAAGTCACAGAAGTTATAGCAGTGTTTTTATTTGTCATTTCGTCTGTAAAGGTTTTTCTTCATGATCATTGTTGACATTTTATTATAATGACCAGGTTTATTGATGCCGTAATCTATGAATTAAATGTGTTTTGGTTTCTTACTGATTTCCATGTAACTGAGAAAAAGCACACACGGATGTCTCGGCCATGTGTGTGTGGAGTTTGTGCATGTTCTCCCCGTGTCTCAGGGGGTTTTTCTCCGGGTTCTCCGGTTTCCTCCCCCGGTCCAAAAACATTCACGGTAGGTTGATTGGCACCTTGGAAAATTGTCCTTAGTGTATGAATGTGTGTGTGTGTGTGTGTGTGTGTGTGTGTGTGTGTGTGTGTGTGTGATGGGTTGGCATTCCACCCAGGGTGTATCCTGCCTTAATGCCCATAGACACCTGAGATAGACACAGACTCCCCGTGACCCGAGGGAAGATCGGATAAAGCGCTAGAAGATGAATGAATGAATGAATAATCACACTCTTGACATGACGTAATTGAGGACGGGTTCCTCTCTACAGTCCGCTTCATCTCAAGCTTTGTTCCTATTTCCACCTGTTTTTCCTCCCCACAGTCGCCCCAGTCTTCATCATCATCATCAGCATCAATGATAAATACACATAAATCATTTATATTCTATATATTGTTCTATATTTTTTACATTCTGTAAAGTTATTTTGTGATAATGTGCATTGTAAATAAGCACTTTAGAAATAAACATGAACGTGTGTTTGCCAGTCTGCCTGGTGCAGCTTGTGATACAAATGATAATATCATTGTTTTAGACTGCAGGTGTTGAAAACATCCCTTTGCAGGATCAGATTATACTGGTTATACTGGTTATACTGGTTGATTTTTATCAGTTTGTAGTTGTCTTTCTTTACGTGAACAATATTAACATTGCAATTGTGTTGTTTTTGGCTCATAAATGCCAACAACACCCATCCTAACATTCCTTTTATTCTCTTTTACCTCCCTCTGTCCAGAAATCCATAAAAAAAGGCAACTGTCTATCCTCGTGTACTTGAGTTTGTATTTACCTTTCTTGACTAAATCTTATCCTTAGAGTGAGACCTAAAGCACTTTGTGTACGTGCCCTGGATAAGAGCGTCTGCTAAATACCGCAAATGTAAATGTAAATGTCTTAAAGTGTGATGGAATTATTCATTCATTCATTCATTCATCTTCTAGCGCTTTATCTGATCTTCCCTCGGGTCACGGGGAGTCTGTGTCTATCTCAGGCGTCTATGGGCATTAAGGCAGGATACACCCTGGATGGAATACCAACCCATCACAGGGCACACACACACACACACACACACACACACACAATGGACAATTTTAAAAGGTGCCAATCAACCTACCGTGCATGTTTTTGGACCGGGGAGGAAACTGGAGAACCCGGAGAAAAACCCCCTGAGGCACGGGGAGAACATGCACAAACTCCACACACACATGGCCGAGACGGGAATCGAACCCGGACCCTGGCGGTGTGAGGCGAACGTGTTAAACACTAAACCACCGTGTCCCTGCCGTGTCATAATGTTAAATCCATTCGTGCCCTGAATGTTAAAGCAGATGTCTGTCAGTACCTCGAAATCAAATGTCATACACGACATGGAGGGACACGCTGTTTTGTCCTGCATGCAACTTTATGAAAACAAAGTATGAAAGTATGATTAAATATATAAATATTCCTCTAGTTAGGACTGCATTCCAGTCGTTTCTGCTTTCTTGTTTAGGAGTGTGAAATAAACAAGCATCATTCGCTCCTACATTTGACAAAATCTTTGATGATTGTGGATGAATATGAAGCAGGATGTGAGAAATGTCGCGTCTTCGCTTAGTTACACATTTCTAGTCCTTATATATTTATATTGATTGATACATTAGTGATCTCGTTACTGACCCAGAACTTCTTGTGTTTTTTACTCGTTTGTCAAAATCTGTTCATATTAAATGTTCACCACAGGAGACAAATCTCTCGAGAACATACATGCTAAATGCTAAAGGCTAATAAAAAAGAAGATATACCAAATTTTGCAGCTTACCTTATCAATGTTGTTCTTTACTGAGAACCTACTATTAATGTACACACACACACACACACACACACACCCACACACACACACACACACACACACCACACAAACCTTATGAATGCAGCATGAGTAGAAAGGTCCTGAGCAGAAGAATTATTGTGTGTGTGTGTGTGTGTGTGTGTGTGTGTGCTCGTGGTCACTGGAGTGTGACAGAGAATTATGTACATTTTGTTTTTATCAGATTAGAATCACACAGAATGGAACATTCTTCAGTTTTATGCAGATAATGCAGATAACAGCACACGACACACATAAGCACACACACACACACACACACACACACACACACACACACACACACACACACACACACACACACACACACACACACACACACACACGGAGTGGGAAGGTGGTAGCTTGGTGTATTAAACATTGGACTTTGGATTTGAAGGTCATGAGTTCAAATCCCATCCACACCATGCTGCTATTGTTGTGTCCCTGAGGAAGACATTTAAGCCAACACCTGCTGGTGTATACAGTTTGAATGGGAATAAATGTAAGTATCTGTAAATTAGAACTTTTGTCATATGAAATGAATTAAACCAGGCAGGTTTTTTCGGGTTTTGAACAACGTCTCTGTATTTATGTGAAATAAAGATAAATGCTGCTGTGCAGATCTGTTTCCTCCTATCGGTCAGAGTTTCTCTCCGCAATACCATGAGGAACGTCTCAATGTTCTAGTGAACTGCAGTAATGTGACCAAGCGGTAAATATTGTGTTTGTAAATGTGTGTTTGTGTAAGGCAGGTGAGGCGGAAGTCCGAGTCTGAATCCATTTGCAGAAGTTTATTGTAAATTATTCCACAAAATAACAGGGTTGTGTAAACTCACAGTCGTGGTCACAGGCAAAGGGGTCAAAAACAAAGTATCAGTCCCACCAGTCATCACACAAAGGGGCAATCCAAAAGAGTAATACAAAAAAACAGGCAAACAAACGCTCGGTATGCAGTGGAACTGGCAATACTTCGCATGGAGCACATGGTTAGCCAGGAAGATAAGGCTACCAAACAGGAAACAGTTGCAGAGGGAGAGCTGGTGGTGAAGGACATTCAAGGTGTCCAAAGCATGTTCAAATTTCGAGTCGGACACAGGAATAAATTTAACTATTTATTTGATCAGATATGGAAAGATACAACCGGCTGGGTCGTCTCAAGTCCTCATCAGGCAACGACGACCCCAGCATAAAAAACAGCAGTATATATATGATATGTGTCGTCGCTCTATCTTCAGTTGGTTCCACCCCTTTTACTTTGCTCTCATCTGACTCCATCTCACTCAGGTACACAGCCTGTGGGTAGAGTGAAACACACACACAAAGAACATCCCCCTCCCTTCTGCCGTTTCGTAAATCATGACATTTTATTTAAAAACTATCTCTTCTCACAAATGTACTCTTTGTTCAAGCTGTACCCAGCTGTGACCTCGGCTTCTGCAAGAACAAGTTATCCAGCGCATACTCCCTGAAACAAGAAAACTCCCTGCTTCTCTCCGTCTTTACAAACCTTTAATATTCAGCCTTAACCTTATGGCAGTTTAAACATAAGCCAAGCATTAAACATTCTTACTGAGTAGATTATCACTCCAGTTATTGCATTATAAATCAAGTATGTAAATGAGCATTATGCAAAGAACACATCTATTAAAATCATAACAAAAGCAAATAAAAAACCCTTCAGTGGCTAGAACTCTGGTGAGGGCTCCCTCTACTGGCCTGGCATTACAGTTTATTGTGTGTTTGTGTTCTCCAGCTGGTGCCAAATAATCATTATCACTGTGACGAGAGAGTTTAGCTGAAGGATGTTGAACATCTGGTGAACGTTCTGCTGCATTCTGGGAGAAACTGAATCACACAGACACGTCCATGTAAATCTCACTTTCACTTCACATTAATGTTGAGTCCTGGTTTTCCTACATCCATTTCAACCTGTAATCAGAACTCGGTTTGAGCATATAATGATTTTCATGCCAACTTGCTCTAAAATGCATAGAATTATTTTGTTTAATGTTTAATTTTCTAATAAACACTTTCGTTACAGAGTTAAAGAGCAGGTCTATCAAATACAGATCTTATAATACAGCCTGTTATCTTATTCTGCTCAGCTTGAAGCAATACCACTCTTCACCACTAGAGGTATCTGCTGAGTGCTGAGAGGTGTTTCCTAAAGTCCACTATTATGTCTAAAGTTTTGAGCATGTAATCTCAGGTTGCAGGTTGTTTTGATTGCATCATAGCACCAGCAGCTACATCTTTTGCTTATTTGCAGGATGCAGAAAACTTCGCTTGACAAAGCAGGTGCCAAAAAGTGACACAAATACAAAACTTCACGAGGTGTGGATGAGAAAAAGCGAATAGAGTTCATTGCATTAAGCAGAGAGAGAGAGAGAGAGAGAGAGAGAGGGGGGGGGGGGGGGGGGGGGGGAGAGAGAGAGAGAATACTTATCTTTTGTCAGAGATGAACTGAAACTCGGTGGCAAAATCTTCATTCTTTATACACACTCAGGTTCTTACCCTAGCATTAGTCTGAGTAGAGCAAGAGCACAGTTACCGACAGAAGCAAGAAGTGCAGACAATCTCACAAATGAGGGAGTGATTAGAACGTCTATGTCAGGATCTCCCGAGCGGGCTGCACAAACTTTCGCGGCACGCACTTCCGGTTTTCCGGCCATCTTGCCAGTTTTCCCGCCGGGCTCCCTATTCACGGAGCTCAGAGACAATGACCGGGGCCGGATTATCACACTGGATTATTTCACCACACCAGCACCTGAAATGATCTTGCCACCCTGCCTGTCCTGCCTTGCTCCCTGTTTCCTGTCCCTGGACTCCTGTTCTGCCTTTTGATATACAGACGTGGACAAAATTGTTGGTACCCTTTGGTCAATGAAAGAAAAAGTCACAATGGTCACAGAAATAACTTTAATCTGACAAAAGTAATAATAAATAAAAATTCTATAAATGTTAACCAATGAAAGTCAGACATTGTTTTTCAACCATGCTTCAACAGAATTATGTAAAAAAAATAAACTCATGAAACAGGCATGGACAAAAATGATGGTACCCCTAGAAAACACAGAAAATAATGTGACCAAAGGGACATGTTAATTGAAGGTGTGTCCACTAATTAGCATCACAGGTGTCTACAACCTTGTAATCAGCCATTGGGCCTATATATATGGCTCCAGGTAATCACTGTGTTGTTTGGTGATATGGTGTGTACCAAACTCGACATGGACCAGAGGAAGCAAAGGAAAGAGCTGTCTCAAGAGATCAGAAAGAAAATTATAGACAAGCATGTTAAAGGTAAAGGCTATAAGACCATCTCCAAGCAACTAGATGTTCCTGTGAGTACAGTTGCACATATTATTCAGAAGTTTAAGATCCATGGGACAGTAGCCAACCTCCCTGGACGTGGCCGCAGGAGGAAAATTGATGACAAATCTAAGAGACGGATAATCCGAATGGTAACAAAAGAGCCTAGAAAGACTTCTAAAGAGATTCAAGGTGAACTTCATGCTCAAGGAACATCAGTGTCAGATCGCACCATCCGTCGTTGTTTGAGCCAAAGTGGACTACATGGGAGACGACCAAGGAGGACACCATTGTTGAAAACGAATCATAAAAAAGCAAGACTGGAATATGCCAAACTACATGTTGACAAGCCACAAAGCTTCTGGGAGAATGTCCTGTGGACAGATGAGACAAAAATCGAAGTTTTTGCCAAGGCACATCAGCTGTATGTTCACAGACGAAAAAATGAAGCATATCAAGAAAAGAACACTGTCCCTACTGTGAAACATGGAGGAGGCTCTGTTATGTTCTGGGGCTGCTTTGCTGCGTCTGGCACAGGGTGTCTTGAATCTGTGCAGGGTACAATGAAATCTCAAGACTATCAAGGAATTCTAGAGAGAAATGTACTAGCCAGTGTCAGAAAGCTTGGTCTCAGTCGCAGGTCATGGGTCTTGCAACAGGACAATGACCCAAAACGCACAGCTAAAAACACCCAAGAATGGCTAAGAGGAAAAAATTGGACTATTCTAAAGTGGCCGTCTATGAGCCCTGACCTCAATCCTATTGAGCATCTTTGGAAGGAGCTGAAACATGCAGTCTGGAAAAGGCACCCTTCAAACCGGACACAACTGGAGCAGTTTGCTCATGAGGAGTGGGCCAAAATACCTGCTGAGAGGTGCAGATGTCTCATTGACAGTTACAGGAAGCGTTTGATTGCAGTGATTGCCTCAAAAGGTTGCGCAACAAATTATTAAGTTAGGGGTACCATCATTTTTGTCCATGCCTGTTTCATGAGTTTATTTTTTTACATAATTCTGTTGAAGCATGGTTGAAAAACAATGTCTGACTTTCATTGGTTAACATTTATAGAATTTTTATTTATTATTACTTTTGTCAGATTAAAGTTATTTCTGTGACCATTGTGACTTTTTCTTTCATTGACCAAAGGGTACCAACAATTTTGTCCACGTCTGTATGGTTTGTTTTTGTATTTTGGACTATTTGGCGTGTGTTGCCCTGCCTTCTGTACCCTGTTTGCCCTGCCTGTTGTTGAACTGTTTTTGTGATTGGTTCCTTATTAAATACTCTTTATTTTGAACCTGGCCTCGCACTCTGCATTTGGGTCCTTATAATCACCTGCCCCGTTTTGCTGGCAGAATAATCTGGCCAAACATGGATCCAGCAGGTGCGTCTGAGCCATGGGCTGATAAGCATTTCATGGGAAACACTCAGATGTTGATAGAGACTGACTTAATGATGGAGGACATCAGGAGACGGCTGTCTCTTCTGCCCCAGACAACTGTTGGGGGAGCGGTACCACCTCAGGCTTTTGGCCCGGGGCGCCACCGAGCACCAGACCCCAGCCCGGGGCGCCACCGAGCACCAGACCCCAGCCCGGAAGCGCCGCCGAGCAGCACCAGCCCGGGGCACCGCCGAGCAGCATCCAGCCCGGGGCACCGCCCAACTTAACTCTGCACCTTGGACTTCAGCCGTCAGGAGGCTCACCCTCAGGTTCGTCTGGCCGTTCCAAGTGGCCAAGGTCTTCTATCCAGTGACAGTTCAGCTCAAGCCCCGCTTGCTCTGCCACTGGCACGCGGCCTTTCAGGTGGCCAGGCTCAATCGGGGCGTACTGGTACGTCCCGTCTCCAGACCCCCTCCACCCGCCCAGGGTGGGTTGCGAGGCGCTGCCTCTTCTCCTGGCTGCGTCTCTCTTCTGGGACAACAGGCTCAATTGGGCCGTCGGGAGCCGGCCCTGGAGGGGGGGGTACTGTCAGGATCTCCCGAGATCTACTTTCGCGGCACGCACTTCCGGAATCGTGACACTCTCGTCCTGGTTTCACGATGCGCACTTCCGGTTCGGCGGCCATCTTTCCGGTTTTCCCACCGGGCTCCTTATTTAAGGAGCTCAGAGACAATGACTCCTGCCGGATTATCATACTGGATTATTTCACCACACCAGCAAACCCTGTTTGAGGACTCTTGCCACCCTGCCTGTCCTGCCTTGCTTCATGATTCCTGTCCCTGGGCTCCTGTTCTGCCTTCTGGATGTTTTGGTTTGATTTTGGATTTTTGGACTGTTTTGGCTCCTGTTTGCCATGCCTTCAGTACCCTGTTTGCCCTGCCTGTTGTTGGACTGTTTTTGTGTTTAGTTTTGCCTTGCCCCTTAAAGACACTTTATTTTGAACCTCGTCTCGCACTCTGCATTTGGGTCCTTATAATCACTTGCCCTTTTGCTGACAGTCTATTTATACTCAGGCTAGAAGAAGGTAAGATGATATTTTTGTTTGCTTGTAGATCCAAAAGTAACGAAGGATTATGATGGCTTTCTACAGGATGCTGAACCTGCTGTCTGGACCACCTTCACAGATGGCGTTAATAACAGAGCGCTATACTACATCAATTTTCCCCCAGGAATTTTTTTTCATTCCCAATGGGACATTTTCCGGACCACCCTCCCTGAGTGAAGAACATCGCCAAGATATCGTCAAAATAAAGGTGAAAAATGTGAATAATGTATTCTAATTTCAGTAAAGCAGCTTCATTGAGTTGATAAAAGGGCTTGAAATGAAGGTCGTAGATCAACAGCAGTGGTTGAAATGAGAGAAACAGATCGTTTAAAACCAGTATATTTTACTGAGAAAAGTAAGTTGAAATGTTTTTCTGGAGTTTTTGTTGCTTCACCACCACCATAGACCAACAAACAACCTGGAACATCACTTTCACTGACTTGTTCATTTCCTCTTCATTTATAGTGAAACCAGTGGGATTATTTACATAAAAAGCTGTGAAACAGTGAGTGTGCATTTCAGTGTTTAGTGGTTCATACTAGAGGATGTTTTTTTTCCATGTTAAACACTATGTACAAAAAAGTTCTGCATTTGATAGAAGCTACATCTCCTGCATGTGGAGCATCTTTCATTTAAAGCAGCCACGTTGCTGTTAGACTGCAGATGCATGACTCAGTCTGGACGGGGCACAGTGGTTTAGTGGTTAGCACGTTTGCCTCACACCGCAAGGGTCGGGGTTCGATTCCCGTCTCGGTCATGTGTGTGTGGAGTTTGTGCATGTTCTCCCCGTGCCTCAGGGTTTTTTTTCTCCGGGTTCTCCGGTTTCCTCCCCCGGTCCAAAAACATGCACGGTAAGTTGATTGGCACCTTGGAAAATTGTCCCTAGTGTATGAATGTGTATGCGTAGTATGCGCTCCCGCCTATACTACGACCTGCTGCCTTTGTTCAAGCCCCTGGACCTTCCCCCATTTCCAACCGGACTCTTTCAAACCTCTTCCTATAGACTTTGTAAGTTTCCTGTTTCTCTGCCTTGTATCTTTCCACCCTGCGCTCACGTGACAGGTGCTGGAATGGTGTTGATATATATCGTGGCTGTTTGCATGGCTGTGGATGGACCTTTCAGGGGCATAAGCATACAGAGTTTAGAGAAGTGGTCCGCTGTAACTACGGACATGGTAGTAGTCGTTTCAGTATGGGGGCTGGTGTGGGGTTTGCACTTTGAAGTTTGGCTTTTCCTATCAGCAAAGAGGGCCACCAAAATGCATTCTGGACTAGACTGGTTGGGTGGTAAATTCCTGAGCAATAATGACAGCAGGAGGGTATACTGGGTTTATGTATTGTGGGTTTTTTGATTGGCACATGACAGAGCATCTGCTTTACAGTTCTTAGAACCTATGTAATACACAACAGTGAGAATAAATCTGGTGAAAAAGAAAACCCGCTGGACGTGGTGTGGATTCGGTCACATGGAACACTTAGGTTGTGATGGTCAGTAATTACATGGAGTGGGTGTTCGATGGTAGCTTGGTGGCTACGGCATGTGACTGTGGACCAGAACCACCAAGCAACACCAAAACTTCCACTGCCGGGCCCTAGAGTAAGGCCCTTGACCTTTAATTGTTTAGTTGTAGTTGTAAGTTGCAATCCTCTGCACTTGAAACACTTGTTTGGCCGCACCAGTTTGACTTCTGTAGGAAATTTACACATGGAAAGAATTTACCTGGATTACCAATCCTATAACTGAAGACATCGACCTTGACCACGAATGGGACGCTGAGGTCTGGGTGTCTCAGGATCTGGTCCACCACTTTAACTGCTTGGAAACCCTCTGTGTTTTAGTAGACGATTTAATTTTCTATGGATTTCCCTGCAGTCGGTATTTGCCTGGAGATGCCATGATGCTTTAATTAAACCCAATAACCTTGTGGAAGAAGAAGAAGAAGAAGAAGAATAGTCTTTATTTATCACATAAACATTACAGCACAGTGAAATTCCTTCATCGTATATCACAGTTTGTTTGGAAGTTGGGGGTGAGAGCGCAGGGTCAACCATGATACAGCGCCCCCTGGAGCACAGAGGGTAATGGGTCTTTGCTCAAAAATTGCATTTTGGCGATACCAGGGCTCGAACCCCCCCGGCCATAACCATTGAGCTACAGCTTACCAGGAGTTCAGTACGTACCAATAAATAATATTCATGAAACTGCTCATTTGTTAGGTCATGTAAGACACGTTATAACTGTGGGTTGATCAGAATAATCAATCATGGGGACGTGGTGTAGCCCAGTGGTTAAGGTGTTGGCCTATGGACCGGAAGATCACGGGTTCAAACCCCACCACCATCAAGCTGCCACTAGTGGGAGCCCTTGAGCAAGGCCCTTAACCATCAATTGTGCCGTTGTAAGTCGCTCTGGATAAGGGAGTCTGCCAAAATACTTTAAATGTAATGTAATCATATTCATGGTGTTTATTTTCACTGACTTTTACTTTTTTCGTTTACCCTCCACAGTGTAATTTAGACCTTTTTCTCCTTCGTGAAACAGGACGCTTTGTTTTTATAGTAGTTGAGTGCATCATGAAGGCATGAAATGTAAATCCAACACTGGAGAACAGTGATACTTTATATTTGCCATGGAAATGTATTCAAATGGTCACATGGTGCTTCTCATAACACTGTGTAAGAATCGAGTCGTGACGTGTTTCTGGCCTGCAGGACATCATGTAGATCTTCCACCGTTATTACGACACTCATTTACAGGTGCATTATTGTGAAATAGTCATTTAATAGTGACTGTACATGTAAAGCAGATACAGTATAATAATATTCTGCATTCTAAATGTTGAGGATCCACACATGGAAATTCCAGCCGTCTGAGGTTCAGGGTTGCTTATATAAGGAGTCTGCAGTCTGAGGTTCAAGCAATATGGAAAGCAGTGTGTGTGACACACAAGTGACGAGGAGGACGACGTGTCGGAGAGTTGCGTACAAGCAGTGAAGATCTACTGAAGAACCCGCAGCCTCCAGATATTTCATCCAAGAGGTAGATTTTATTCCTAGATGCTTATTCTTATTGTTAGAATTGTTTTGAATATAAACATTAACAGTAAACTACAGGTGAGTTAAAGCAGTAATGTGTGTTCTGTGGAAATGTGAATTTATCACTACTTCACATAATGATCATAACGATCTTTTAAACAATACTGAATATAAAAGAAAATGATAATAATATCAGTGCGATTTGATCAGGAACATTTACGACACAGTGAGAGAAATAAAGAAATTTAAAATCATGATTAAAAGCAGTATTTATCGGGATTTTGACTTTATTTATATACGTTTTTAAACTCCACAGCATCATGAAGACAAATCTTTTTCTTCTCCTTTGTTTTGCTGGTGAGTTTGAATGAATATTTACTTATTTATTAATATCAATAGTTTTTTTGGTAAACTTACGTAAACTTTTGGTAAACTTTTGGTAAAACAATGTAAATGCTGGTTTTAGATTAAATCAAAGAAATCATAAATATAAATGTCTATATCTATATAAATATAGATGAATGTAAAATAATGTTTTTTATACTTTTACTCTCTGTGCTGCAGTAAAACATGAATTCATTACTGGGATCAATAAAGGGAGAAAAATATCATTTCAATTAAATTATTATATAAAACTAAACCCATGCAAACAAGCCATTTATATATTGATTTTATATATTGAGCGAGTTAAATGCTTCCGTATATAAAAATACAAAAATATCAAGAGGACATCTAATGCACAACATGTTTATTAAATATTAAAGAAACTAAATATTTCATATACAAGGTTAAAAAAAATATATGTATTTTTGTTATATTTAACAAATATTTCCAATCAGATATTGATAAATGTGAATTTCCATGTAGGTCTTCTTCCAGTCTGTGTCCCCGTCCTCAGAACCGTCCCTCACAGGTACGAGCTGATGACGACACCGCAGATGTGGTTCGATGCACGGCGTTCCTGCAGAGCCACGTATAATGACGCTGCGACGATCCTGAGTGACACCGATTGGCTTAGGATGCAGAAAGTAACGTCCAGCAACGGTTTAACCAACGAGGCCTGGGCTGGTCTTTATAACGACATCTATAACTGGCGCTGGGTCTTAAATGAAATCCCTCTGACGTGGTCTAACTGGATCTCCGGACAGCCTGATAATTTTGGTAGAAATCAAATGTGTGGTATAATAGCTGGATATAATCAATGGGATGATGTGCCGTGTAATCTGTTAAGACCCTTCATATGTTACAATGGTCAGTCTTCATTCTGTTTTCATTCATTTTTTTTGCTGCTGATTTTGTCTCTGACGATTTCTATCTGTATTTGACAGCTGCGTTCACTGGAGCGTCCAGGTTCATTGGCATCAGTAATCCCTACATGACCTGGCCCGACGCTCGCGCTTACTGCCAAACACACCACACAGACTTGGCCAGCTGTTTAAACAGTGCCGATAATGACCTGCTGGTGGCGATAAAGGTGGTTCAGTCTGATTCCTGGATCGGCCTGTACAGGGACTCGGACATGTGGAAGTGGTCAGATGGAACGGCTGCTCCGAACATCCCCTGGTTTCCTGGACAACCGGATAATTACTTTGGCAGTGAGGACTGTGCAGTGGTTTATAAAGGACAGTTTTATGATGAACAATGCAAAAACATGCATTCTGTTTTCTGCCACACACGTGAGTACGACTTCCTCTAAACAAACGGGATTAAATTCACGACTGTAAAGAAGTGAAAATGTCAAAATGAATTGCAGGGAAATTAAACGTGTGTGTGTGTGTGTGTGTGTGTGTGTGTGTGTGTGTGTGTGTGTGTGTGTGAGACAGTTTCCCCAATGAGGAGTCAGATAATGAGACTGCAGGTGAAGTCCGATGCGAGCGTGTTCGATCCGGCTCTACAGTCGTCCATATTAGACCAGGTGAGTCACATGATGTCCTGAATATTGTGATTTCTAAATATTGTTGTTTATTTACGTCCTCCTGAATGACGAGTATTTTTCATTCTGACCTGAATGATAAAATCATGATTTCCTTTTTTTTTTTTTAGATGAAGCAAAAACTGAATGAAAAGGGAATGTTGATGTTCACCACAGTGAGCTGGAAACTGCAGGCAGACGGAAACATTTTCTACAAGAAGAAATAAATGATGTTCTGTAACTAAAACTGTACAAATTAAAGCCTGGAACTGAAAAATTCATTCATCTTCTAGTGCTATATCCGATCTTCCCTCGGGTCACGGGGAGTCTGTGCCTATCTCAGGTGTCTATGGGCATTAAGGCAGGATACACCCTGGATGGAATGCCAACCCATCGCAGGGCACACACACACACACATTCATACACTAGGGACAATTTTACAAGGTGCCAATCAACCTACCGTGCATGTTTTTGGACCGGGGGAGGAAACCGGAGAACCCGGAGAAAAACCCCCCCTGAGGCACGGGGAGAACATGCACAAACTCCACACACACATGGCCGAGATGGGAATCGAACCCGGATCCTGGTGGTGTGAGGCGAACGTGCTAAGCACTACGCCACCGTGCCCCAACTGTAAAATTAATATCTGAAATGATCCGATGTTTTTTTGGATTGTTATTTTTTCCTTTTTCTCTTGATAAATGTGTCTGCAAAAATGATTTACAAGTAAATATTTATTCATAAGAATGTTATCACACATCATGTTCTAATATCATGTGCAAACTGAGCTGGATTTATAAAAGTGGTTTCATTTACATTTACGCCATTTATGCAGACGCCTTTATCCAGAGTGACTTACAACTTACAACAAGGGTTAAGGGCCTTTCTCAAGGGCCCACTAGTGGCAGCTTGGTGGTGCTGGGATTTGAATTACTGCTATGACAAAGGACACCCCCTGCTGCTGTGGAGAGAAAATATTCCAGGCTCATACTCCTCCCTTAAGGTGTGGCTCCTGAACTGTCCAGAGCGCTGGGTGGAGCGTCAACATTAACATACAAAGGAGAAAAGATGGCAGCAATGTCAGAAAGACGACTAATGACGGGGAAAGACTAGAAAAAAAAGAGGAGCAAATGATGCAAAGGTGCTAATGCAAAGTGGAACCTCTGTGTGTGTGTGTGTGTGTGTGTGTGTGTGTGTGTGTGTGTGTGTGTGTGTGTGTGTGTGTGTGTGTGATCACTGTAGTGTAACAGAGGTTTTTGCATGATGGTTTCATGTGATTGTATCACTGTTGTAAACTTTCGGTGGAAGAACAAAAACTCATCAGTAAGTGATTAAAATTCTCACAAATTATTAAGAACTTATTTATATAAACAGAGTGACGGGGCACAGTGGTTTAGTGGTTACGACGTTCGCCTCACACCGCCAGGGTTCGATTCCTGTCTGTGTGTGTGGAGTTTGTGCATGTTCTCCCCGTGTCTCAGGGGGTTTTTCTCCGGGTTCTCCGGTTTCCTCCCCCGGTCCAAAAACATGCACGGTAGGTTGATTGACACCTTGTAAAATTGTCCCTAGTGTATGAATGTGTGTGTGTGTGTGTGTGTGTGTGTGTGTGTGTGTGTGTGATGGATTGGCATTCCATCCAGGGTGTATCCTGCCTTAATGCCCATAGACACCTGAGATAGACACAGACTCCCCGTGACCCGAGGGAAGATCGGATAAAGCGCTAGAAGATGAATGAATGAATGAATGAAAAGGAGAGTGGAAAATTGTGTATATGTATAAGAAATTTCTTATTTTTTATTTGTTTATTTATTTTATTGACTGATAAAATTGACAGGATTTTTTTAATGTGCGTAACAGAAAAAAAGAGAAAAAACAATAACAACTGGAATTAAATGGCACAAATGTGGTGTGTAAGATTAAGTTGAAAGTTAAAACACACAGATGATGAATAAATGGCACTAGAACATGTACAATGTGCAGTAACAGTCCAGGATCCTCCACACGACACAACAATGTTATACACATAACAAATACCTTCATTTTTAAACACACATCTGTATCTTGACACGTGTGTGTGATGCGCCCTCTTTAGGCGAATTCTGAGAAGGCAGAGAAAAGCAATCAAATAACCATTAAAAATAAAACTCTGTGCGAGGAATCAATCAGAAGCAAATCAAATCACCAATATCTTATTTATTATTTTCTAATGATAATAACAATCATTATTTTTCTTCCTTTTATTAAGGGTTGTTATAACAACAATAATTGGACCTAAAGAAATCTGATATCTTGTTTCGATGAGTAACTCCTAATTCTTCCATTTCTCCAATCAGCCCTAATCATTTACTCTCAGGGGCTATCACAAACAAACAAACAAACAAACAAATAAACCTGATAGGCAACTAACAAACTTAATCATTTAAAACACACAACTATATGAAAAGAATACAAAGACACTGTTATGGCACAACCTGCATTAAAACCCTTATACCCTGTATACATGTATAAATGTTTGTGTGTGTGTGTATGTGTGAGTGTGTGTGTGTGTGTGTGTATGTGTGTGTGTGTGTGTGTGTTATATTTCTGTTTTTATCTTGTTCTACACCAAATAATACCATGCCGTTCATTTTTTTATTAAATCAGTAAAATTGTCAGTTTAAATAAAACAATTAGTATTAACAAAATATGGAGGACATTAAAGTGTCCTGTTATTGTCCACAAGATGGCAGAATTGCAAAGGAAATATGTATTAGCGGTGTAAACACACACACACACACACACACACACACACACACACTGTGTACATTTATATATATATATATATATATATATATATATATATATATATATATATATATATATATATATATATATATATATAAAATGTGTATCATGTCTACTGTCCACGTACATACATTACAAATAATCCAATCAGTGTTATTTTTTTACCACCATCATCCACCAGCCAATAATCACCCGAAGCCACACCTTTAATATCCCTAAACCCCGCCCCCAAAACAGCCACACCCCTAAACTACCCCAAACAGTAATATCCCTAAACCCCAATCCCCAAAACAACCACACCCCTAAACTACCCTAAACAGTAATATACATAAACTCCGCCCCCAAAGCAACCACACCCTTAAACTACCCTAAACAGTAATATCCCAAAAGCCTGACCCCAAAGTAACCACACCCCTAAACTACCCTAAACAGTAATATCCCAAAAGCCTGACCCCAAAACAACCACACCCCTAAACTACCCTAAACAGTAATATCCATGAACTCCGCCCCCAAAGTAACCACACCCCTAAACTACCCTAAACACTAATATCCCTGAACTCCGCCCCCAAAGTAACCACACCCCTAAACTACCCTAAACACTAATATCCCTGAACTCCGCCCCCAAAGTAACCACACCCCTAAACTACCCTAAACACTAATATCCCTGAACTCCGCCCCCAAAGTAACCACACCCCTAAACTACCCTAAACAGTAATATCCCTAAAACCCGACCCCAAAACAACCCATCCTGACTCCAGATCTTCAGACTCAGCGTCGAGGTTTTCTGCCTTTAATTACTTCATTCCCCCAAAAGGCAAATCACACCCGGGTAAAGACATGGTGCTGATCAGGCAGGAGGGAGCTGATCGCACCTCTTAATTATACCCTGATGCCAATTCCTGTTCGCTCTCTCACACACACACACACACACACACACACAAACGCACACACATTCACACGCACACACACACACTCGCGCGCGCACACACAGCAATGGAATCTTCCATGAAATCAGACAACTGATGAATTTTTAGTTTGCTGTTCAAATTTAGATTCTATGAAAAAAAAACTAATTGACATTCTTACTTTCCTTTCAGAAACGCCCATCCCGACATGCCACGCCCACTTTCCCAGGTGAACTGGCCTCTGCTTGTACACTACAACCTGATTGGCTCTCCGAAATCTGACACGTAACGCTGAACAAATGTATTATTTTTATCATCTGTAATAATGCAGATATTTTAAACCCTGTTCATTACATTTAATGTTAAATCTCCAGAACCAGTTCCTTCCTGTTTATCACCAACATTCTAGCAGCGATAAATCACTGTCTCAATGTAATTCTTTCCACTTATAACACTTAAAACCCGCTGTGACAAGAGAAACTCCGTCCATTAATCATAAATCAACTTTATTCTCCAAACAGAATTCATCAACAGTTACACGCGACAACACGCACATGTTTATGAGCCGTTACCATGGAAACTATAACGCGTTAACAGTGTTGTGAAATAATCATTCATTTATTCGGATTGACCAAAAAAATGGACATTTCATTGATTATTTTTTTTATTCTTATTCTGGTATTAATAAACTCAAATGACCACATTTATAACAATAATCTAAACAACGGTGGGATTTAAAATACTCGCTTAGTAAAACGAGCAGGAGATTATAATGTAATAATTAATAGGACGTAACGGTAAACAACATTCACAGGTTCACTATCTCGGTTTTAAGTCACGATTCAATACAATTTCGGTACAACTTTGGGGAAAGAACAGAAATCTGCTCGTTATCACTGCTCGTTAAACAAAAAAAGCCTGTTTGGTTTAAATCGTATAAAAATATTATATAAAAAGGGGATCAAAATAAAATAGATACAAATAAATATATAACGATTGCAATACACTGATTAATTATATTGATTAAACTGAGTAAATGATCAAATTGGCCCAGATTAAATTGATTAAATAAAAAAAAAAGATAAATGGAAAAAATTTAATGATATAATTTACATTTGTAAGGTATTATTTATGTCCGTTTAACATTTAATGAGTTTGATGAAATGATGAATTGAATGAAATGGAAAATAATTACAAACATGCACAAAACTACATTTTATTACACAGTGACATTGACTTTTTATACAACCCTGTCATTTTTGTGTACGTTTTATTTTTTAAAAAATGCACAAAGCGAGGTTAAACAAACTTGTGGTACAACATTAAATACGTTCCTGATGGAACTCAGACTGTAATGTTCCACAATGAAAAAGGTTTAGAGTTAATGTGCACTGAATCGTAAGGCCTGTACTGAAAGTGTTTGGTACAAATTTGTGCACTATTCCAGCTATAATTTGTATATTTATACAAATATTAATATATATTTTATTGTATAATTTAATTTCTTTACTCTGAAGCTGTTAAAGAATTACAGAGGTGAGATGTCGAAATCGTGGAATAAAAAAACCCCACATTTGATTAAAGTAAACCTGTGTTATTTTGCGCAGCTTCTTGACAATGCCTGGACTTCATCCATGACTGGAAATATCGTCTATAAAATGGTACATGTTGTAGACTTAGAGATTTGTTTGTTCAGATTGGGAATGTGGTGAAAGTGGCATCCTGACGCAGTGTGAAAACAATGGAACAGAGAACGCACTTCACAGCTTGCTGGCCGAAGCCAAGTACGTGTGTGTGTGTGTGTGTGTGTGTGTGTGTGTTTTCGAGTCAGTGTGCATCGAGCATCATGAGCATCGAGCTAATATAGCTTCTGAAACATGGCATGTAAATGGCATATTGTTTACGTTTCTAGGGCAGGTTCGTTTCTGCCAAAAAAAACATTGAAAACGTGGAGAAAGTGAACCTTTATTTAAATATGGTGTTATTATTCAAAAATCCATTTCTAGTCTGATGAGATGAAAAGTGTGAACATCAAAGACACCACAGTTACACTCAGTTTTATTTCTCCGGATTCTTAGAAATATTACATTTTGTGTACAGAGATGAGACTGGCTTTCACTGTTGATTATCTGGGTTCTGTGTGTGTGTGTGTGTGTGTGTGTGTGTGTGTGTGTGTGTGTGTGTGGGTGTGTTATATATTTCAGTAGATGTTTCACAGGATGATGAGTATTGAGAATGTCATTTCTGGTCCCCATGAGAGACCGAATACAGGCTTTGCGGATGGAGAGATCATGGCTTCTATCTTTTCTAATCATTTGTTTATTATATCCAATATATAAATGGAAGATGGATAAATGGATATTTATATATATTGTATCGGGTCTACAGAAGAACCTGGACCTGCTCTCTCTCTCTGAACAAGGTCTATACCTGCTCCTGTATAAAGCCTGTAAGAGACTGTACCAGAACATGGTCACGTGATTCATTTTCCGGCCAGTAAAACAATTTAAAGTGAGCAGAATTGATAGACAGTGAGACAGATGGAGGGAGACAGACAGACAGATAGACAGATAGGGGTCAGCTCTACAGGGAATCTCCCAAATATGTGGTATTCCTCAAAGTGCGCTGCATTGATTTTACGCACAACTTTTCTTTACGGCCTGACGATTCCACGTTACACACACACACATCATGGCTCGTGTTTTTCTTTAGTGCTCAGGGGCGTCTGCGGTTCTCCCAAGGGACCACACGGGGGCGCCGCTTCCAAACAACTTGGCCGGTGTGTGTGCGTGTGTGTGTGTGTGTGCGCGCATGCGTGTGAGCGAGTCTGTAGGGGAAATAACGTCCCCTCAGAGGATCATGTGATGTGTCTAAAATCAATTCAGTGTTAAGTGCAGGAACCAGGAACCAGGGGAACGGAAGGGTGGGGGTGTGTGTGTGTGGGGGGGGGGGTATGACGGGGTCGTAAGGGGGCAGCTGTTACTCACACCTTAGTGAGCCAGACACACACCCACTATCCTACACACCCCCCACACCCACACACCCACCCACACACCCACACCACACACACACACACACACACACACATATTGTATATATATATATATACATATCTACATGGGGGTCAGAGACACTAAGGTATATACTGGGTGGACAATACATACGATAACATGCTGAAAACACGTGTGTGTGTGTGTGTGTGTGTGTGTTGTGCGTGTTTGTATAATATAAATCAGTAATGAATCACTTCTAAATATATAAATGAACGCGTTCTCTCACGCACGGCCATTTTATGATGCTTTCTGGGGCGTCGTGAAACACCAGTGACAGAGCAACGAGCTACAACCGCTCCATGGTCCGCTTCCTCTTTAGCAATCACACCGGATCTGTCACGCTCGTGCTACGTGAACGTGTCATATCAATAAAAAACTATCAGTTTTACATGCCACGGCGCAACCGAGAGAGCGCGCGAGAGAGAATACACGTAACTGTTACGGCCTTCACACTTTGGAGGAGCTGATAAAAAAAAAATGTAATGAAAATAAAGGACAACTGCTTCATTATAAAAAAAAAAAAACAGCAGTGTGCACTTTTCTTGGCTGTGTGCAGGGCGACACTCACACCGTGACTACCATCCACACAATATCATCAGCAGGAGAATTCACCTACTGAGAGACGACCGCTCCAGATACACACACAGGTTGTGGAAGCCTTTTTCATGTAGAGAACAAACACTGGATATATGTTTTTATGTTTGTTACATATATATATATATATATATATATATATATATATATATATATATATATATATATATGTGTGTGTGTGTGTGTGTGTGTATATGTATATATGTATGTATATAAATACTGTAGAGAGAAAATGCATTAAACACATTAAACATTCTGGGAGACACTATATACAATCTATTGACCAAAGTTAGTGGACACCTGACGTTCAGATTGGCGTTTGCTTCTTTCTCCATACTGTAATAAAAAGCGGGATATAAAGGTGGGAATAAATAAAAAAGGTGGGAATTTCTTCCATTAGATATTTATTTCTTCATTTACTAAAGTCAGGAAGTGATGTAGGTGATGTGAAGAGAAACCCGTGGTGGATTAGAGAGGACTTTAGCTCAGACGGTCTGAATGAAACCCCATTTGAACAGGCATGACAGAGATGATTTAGTGTAAATGTAAGGAGGCCTGGTAGTGCAGTCAGTGTTTTATTCATCTTCAGTAATGTTGGAGATCAGAATAACATTTTTCACATCGTCCAACCCATGGAAAACAGATCTAAATGGATCTGGCTTTGTGTCCTTCTGGAATCGTTTTGGTTCTCCTGGTTCAATAGTGAACGATAACAAAGGAAACACATACTTTATCATTTTGGCTCCACAGCATGTTTATGGAACCTGGTATGTTCCTCGAGAAAACATTATGAAGTCCTGAGAACATAAACTATAATAATAATAATATTAATAATAATAATAATAATTATTATTATTATGATCAGAATTCCATTACTCTTCCTTACACCCCCCCTCACACCCCCCACTGCGCACCACAACATGGCGTGATGTTACACCGGACACTTCTGGTGTAAAACTGGGCTCATGAGAAGATCACGTCAGATGGTTGGAGGTTGGACGCATCAGTGAAAATGAGATGCATGATTTCAACTACATCTGATTCTGATACACTGCAGTGTGACACACAAACGCAGTCCTGTGATTATTGTGCAGAACACACACACACACACACACACACACACACACACACACACACACACACACACACACACACACACACACATCAATCCATTATGCTGTTACTAAAAGGATTTACTTGCTCATTCCCTCATGAATGCTCTACTGAATTATTAAATATGATATATGACTTATCTTTTAGTGAGATTAATACAGGCTATTTAAACTGGTCAAACTGGGCAGGAAAGATTAAAGGCTGTAGGATCCCCCCCCCCCACACACACACACTACTGTTTCATACTTAAGGATATAATTATTATTGTTTGAATGGAATTTAATTATTCCATTTTCCTCATTAAACCAAACATTATTCACAAAAACAAACATGTGTATAGATGTGGAAAAATGAACAGTTAAATGATACACATAACAAGGCGGGTAGACACAACCAGACACCGTTTACCTGTCGGGCGCAGTGTGTGTGTGTGTGTGTGTGTGTGTGTGTGTGTGTGTGTGTGTGTGTATTGATCAGTGTAAGTGTTGAATGAATGTTAGCATCTCGGAGCGTATCGACTTTGTTGTAAGAGTGAACAGCATGTTTCCCTCCTGCTGCTCCTCACCAGTGTTTCGGTAAAACCTCATCAGAGTGAAACGCAGATCACCGACATCTTTCCACACCTTCACCACCACACCTTCACCTTCATCCCTTCTTCTTCCAGTCATCTCAGAGTCATCAATCTACAGACTTTCACAAAGTACGATGTCTGAATTACTGTAGGTCCAAATCTATAATCATGTTTCTTTATTATTATTATTATTATTATTATTATTATTATTATTATTATTATTATTATTATTATTATTATTATATTTATTATTATGTTATTATTATTATTATTATTATTATTATTATTATTATTATTGTTATTATTATTATAAATGGTTATTATCTTAGTTTCACTGTAAAAAAAGAGGATGAAGAAGAACACCTTTCCCGTATCTCGGTATAAAAAAGCCTGATCACATCTCGATCTCCTGAATATTTCACCAACATCTGCATTAACAAAGTTTAGAAAATATCATGTTTAATGTTGAAAATGAAACCAAAGACGCATTTCTGGACCATCATTAAACCCATCTAATGAGACGCAGGTCACAGATTAGCACGGTGTTATTTCTGTTTATTTCAGGACGGATAACATTAGGACAAACACATTGTAAACATTTAAAAGAAATGTAATTAAGTGTGAAAACGGATTTCTTTTGTCAGTCACGGATAAATTTCTAGAGCTTACACGAGTTTTCGGTTTTATAGGTTAAAACCGGTTTCATTCTAATGCGGATGTTTTAACCTTATAGCGTTCTTTCTTTCTTTCTCTTTCTTTCTTATAACAATTAAATAACAAGTCTAAATATATCGTATAGTTGTAGGTGAAAATCGAATAAATAAATCTCAGAGAGGTGGGGAAATAAAAAATGAGTGAAAATGAGTGATTGGATGAAATTCAATTTTCTTTATTCGATTCTGTAATGGTAAAATTCCTTTTCCCGCAGGGTTTAAATCCTAATTCTCACACAGAGAAGCGATAATGAATTGCTTCATTTTTATTCTTTCGCGGTTTCACTCCGTGAATACTGAGCAGTAATGTGGCTTGAATTGGGATATCACAGGATCTTTCGACTCCTGATTTTTTATAATAATAATAATAATAATAATAATAATAATAATAATAATAATAAAATGTTTTGTATTAATTCGGTGGTCTGTGTGATAATTGATCTGAAACTGCCTTTCATTCGTGTGAGATAATGAATGAATTGTAGTAGAAATTAAATGCAGACGAGTTGATGTTCAGGTTTTCTTTATTTTTTAACTCGTTTCATTCGTTTTTCAGACGCACTGAAATCGGAATCTAAACAATCTGTAACTCCAATAAACGGGAAAAGCGCGTCTAGAATCAATTTAGAAAATAAACCAAGACACAGAATATTTTCATCGTTATTAATTATCGGTAAATAAATATATGGAATAACGAATTCACTATTTTACAGACAGAAATGTTTAAGAACATTTCTAACCCGATTCTCAATCTGATTATGAAGCGCTTTTTCACGGGAATATTAAATCCATGGAAATGTTCACGTTTGCGATATCAATTCGATATTATTCAAATTAATAAATTGCACGCGATTGTCTGTCGTTTATCAACATTTGGAAATAAATAAAAAGACTTTGTTTAAAATTACATCATTTAGAAATGAAAACATTTGAAATTAAGATCGAAATCAGGAATATAATCACTGTTATTTATTCATCAGGGCAAATAATAATAATAATAATAATAATAATAATAATAATAAGATCCAGATCTGATTATTATAACATTTAGAAACATTTATTAGATAAATAAATAAATAAATAAATCATAATAAAGTACAATTTAAACAAGGAAGCGAATTCTAAATAAAGTATTAAATATTTAAAAACCAAACACTGTGACGGACAGGTCAAAAGTATTAAACTATAAAATTACTATTTAAATAATGATTACAATAAAATCCTATTTCCCACTCTGTATATAAACAGTTTCATATGGATGTGTTCAAAGAAGAAAATAAACGAAAGCCAGGAGACATTTAGAACTTTATGAAAAGCACATTTTATTTCACATCTCATACCAGTGCCATGTCGACAATTTATACAAGATACGTCACAATCTAAAGTGCACAAATACTGTACAACCAAAGGATCTTAAATTAAAGGCGGGGGAGGGGCGGGGCATCACACTGATTTTATATATAATATATATCTATGTTTAAAATAGAAAAACAGAACAGCAGATTGTTTAAAAAGATCAAAGAAAAAAATGCAACCAATCAGGATCACGATAAGGAGCACAGAGCCTTGGCATGTGCGTTAAATTAGTAATAATATAATAATAATAATAATAATAATAATAATAATAATAATAAAAAGTTGTTAAAAACACTTTAAAATAGCAAAGTGAGGGAGGGATGGAGGGAGGGATAGAGAGAGAGAGAGAGGGGGGGGGGTTGATTTAAGGGCTGGTGTAAAAGGCGTAGTAGCTCTTGGGCTGTTCTTTGCCGTACTCATCACTCGTCACATCCTCACACTTGATCGTCGGCGAAGCGTCGGCTCCGGATGAGAGGCGTCGTCGTTTACACACCATGGCGTAGGGAGCGTCGAATTTGTCCAGTGGCTTCAGATTGGAGGTCGTGTCCAGACCCCAGACTCCTCCGGCTCCCGCCGTCACCACCGCCCCGTCGTCCTGCAGCTTGTCTTTGACGCTGGACGCTAGCGTGGCGGTGGTGCTGCCGAGAGGATCTTCAGGGAACGAGAACGAAGGTGGACTCGGACGAGGAGACCAAGGCAGACCGGCAGCCATTTTCCTCTGGTAAGAACTTCTGCCTCCGCTCCATCCGGCCGAGATCGAGGCGAACGCAGAGGATTCTGGGTAATAGCCAAAGGAGTGTGGGCTCTGAAGAGGAAGGGGCTTGATGCCGTACGGGAGGACGGAGTAATCGGCTTCGTTCTGCTGGACGGGGGTGACGAACCACCGCTGGGCGGCCGAGGAGGTGGACGAGGCGGAGATGGACGAGTCATCGCTCTGAGGAGACAGGAGGCCGTTGGTCTGCGGCACGGCGCGCTCGCTGCCATACAAACGATGGTTCTGAGGGAGATTATTCACAAACTGGTCCTGGAAGAAAGGCTGCATGGCGTAACGCGCTCCCGGGACGATCTGGTGTGAACGAGGAGAGTCGGTGGGGGACGGAGTCAAGCGATCACTCTCAGGAGCAGTGTACATCCTGACCCGGGGAGAGACACGGGGAGAGTCAGCAACGGATACACACATACTCAAAATCCTTCACACACACACACACACACATTTGCAGCATTTGGCAGACGCTCTTATCCAGAGCTCTTATTGAGCAATTCAGGGTTAAGGGCCTTGCTCAAGGACCCACTAGTGACAGCTTAGTGGTGGTGGGGTTTGAACCCATGATCTTTCGGTCCAGAGTCCAACACCTTAACCACTGGGCTATCACCTCCCTACACACACACACACACACACACACACACACACACACACACACACACAACACACACACACACACACACACACACACACACACACACACACACACACACACACACACACACACACACCGTTTCATAAAATAATCCAAAGGATAAACCAAATAAAGCCATAAATTACCAAAGATAATAAAACCAAATTACACAAAAATTAATTTACAACACAAAACTACACAAATGAGACGAAACTGAGACGAAACTAAAAAAAAGTGTGTGTTAAAGTCACAACACGAAACTTTTATAAACAGCGACTCTTTAAATGATTCCTCGACAATAATTACACACACAGACACCTCTCATTTATATTAATGTGTTACTGTCTGTGTTCCTGCTTACACACCTGTCTGTCTGTCCGTCTGTCTGTCTCATCACACATCCCACACCTGTCTGTCTGTCTGTCTGTGTCTCATCACACATCCCACACACCTGTCTGTCTGTCTGTCTCATCACACACATGTGTCTCCTGTCTGTCTGTCTGCTGTCTATGTCTCATCACACATCCCACACCTGTCTGTCTGTCTGTCTGTCTGTCATCACACATCCCCACCTGTCTCTGTCTGTCTGTGGTCATCACACATCCCACACCTGTACTGTCTGTCTGTCTGTGTCTGTCTGTCTGTCTGTCTCATCACACATCCCACACCTGTCTGTCTGTCTGTCTGTGTCTCATCACACATCCCACACCTGTCTGTCTGTCTGTCTGTGTCTCATCACACATCCCACACACCTGTCTGTCTGTCTGTCTGTGTCTCATCACACATCCCCACACCTGTCTGTCTGTCTGTCTGTGTCTCATCACACATCCCACACCTGTCTGTCTGTCTGTCTGTGTCTCATCACACATCCCACACCTGTCCCACACCTGTCTGTCTGTCTGTCTGGTGTCTATGTCATCACACATCCCACACCTGTCTGTCTGTCTGTCTGTGTCTCATCACACATCCCACACCTGTCTGTCTGTCTGTCTGTGTCTCATCACACATCCCACACCTGTCTGTCTGTCTGTCTGTGTCTCATCACACATCCCACACCTGTCTGTCTGTCTGTCTGTCTGTCTCATCTCACACATCCCACACCTGTCTGTCTGTCTGTCTGTGTCTCATCACACATCCCACACCTGTCCTGTCTGTCTGTCTGTCTGTCTCATCACACATCCCACACCTGTCTGTCTGTCTGTCTGTCTGTCTGTCTGTCTGTGTCTCATCACACATCCCACACCTGTCTGTCTGTCTGTCTGTCTATGTCTCATCACACATCCCACACCTGTCTGTCTGTCTGTCTGTGTATCACTCATCACACATCCCACACCTGTCTGTCTGTCTGTCTGTCTCATCACACATCCCACACCTGTCTGTCTGTCTGTCTGTCTCATCACACATCCCACACCTGTCTGTCTGTCTGTGTCTCATCACACATCCCACACCTGTCTGTCTGTCTGTCTGTCACACACACACACCACACCTGTCTGTCTGTCTGTCTCTCATCACATCCCACACCTGTCTGTCTGTCTGTGTCTCATCACACATCCCACACTGTCTGTCTGTCTGTGTCTCATCACACATCCCACACCTGTCTGTCTGTCTGTGTCTCATCACACATCCCACACCTGTCTGTCTGTCTGTGTCTCATCACACATCCCACACCTGTCTGTCTGTCTGTGTCTCATCACACATCCCACACCTGTCTGTCTGTCTGTCTGTCTCATCACACATCCCACACCTGTCTGTCTGTCTGTCTGTCTGTCTGTCTCATCACACATCCCACACCTGTCTGTCTGTCTGTCTGTCACATCACACATCCCACACCTGTCTGTCTGTCTGTCTCATCACATCCCACACGTCTGTCTCTGTCATCACACATCCCACACCTGTCTGTCTGTCTGTGTCTCATCACACATCCCACACCTGTCTGTCTGTGTCTCATCACACATCCCACACCTGTCTGTCTGTGTCTCATCACACATCCCACACCTGTCTGTCTGTCTCATCACACATCCCACACCTGTCTGTCTGTCTGTCATCACACATCCCACACCTGTCTGTCTGTCTGTCTCATCACACATCCCACACCTGTCTGTCTGTCTCATCACACATCCCACACCTGTCTGTCTGTCTGTCGTTCTCCGCACCTGCCTGTCTGTCTGTCTCCATACACATCCCACACCAGTGTCTCCCCACACCCATCTGTCAGTCCACACACACACACACACCTGTAGACACATCTATCTTCACACATCTCTGTTTATCCGTTCATTCCGACCTCTCAAACTCATTCTATTCCTGATTCTCTAATTTATCCATACATCAACCTCTGTGTGTGTGTGTGTGTGGGTCTCGTGTGACTTACGAGTCATAATTATCTCTGAAACCTTTAGCGAATGGATTGTGGTCGATCTTTAATTGTGTGATCTGTACAAGAGAGAAGAAAGCAAAAATGACATAAAACACATTCGGTCAGGAAAGCAGAAAAGGACGTGAGATCTGTGTGTGTGTGTGTGTGTGTGTGTGTATGTGTGTATGTGTGTGTGTGTGTGTGTGTGTGTGTCTCTTACGTCTGTGTTCTGGTAAGCGGTGACTGCGATAAACTGGTTTTCGGGGAATGTGAAGGTTTGAGTTTTGGACTCGCCACTCATGTCCTCCACGCCGTCCTCGCTCACCTCCACAATGTGCAGCCGCGGCTGGTACTTATGAAGAGACTGCAGGACGATCATCTGCTCACACACACACACACACACACACACACACACACACACACGGTATCGTCTACATGTTAGTCACATTAGTGTTTAGAAGAAAGCTTGGTACTTCAATGCATCTTTTCCATTTCTCTCCCTCACACACACACACACACACTTCTTACACTCTTTCTGCATTAGCGTTATGTTGTGCTGTAATTCTTTCCAATAAAAATTCTATCCTGAACACGGGGAGAATCGCTCTCACACTAACATCTCCTTCCTCTGCAACTCCAACTAAACCTGCTGCTACGCCTTCAGTCACACCTGCTCGCTAACATGATGCACCATCGCAGTGTAGTTAGTGGTTGTGTATAAACAGAGGACCGAGTGATGATGTACAGTAATGACGAGAATGTTTGCTCTGATAAATCGCATCTTTAAAATGTTCTAGAATATTTCAGCAGAAAAGTTTGCTGTTCAATGCTACAGACAAAAGACAAACACTGGAACATTACACATGAAGGATATTCGCTGGAATGTTAGATAAACACACACACACACACACACACACACACACACACACACACACACACACACACACACACACAGGAGGGTGCATCTCAACGCTTGGAAAAGTCGGGGGTTCGAGCCCCGGTATCACCAAGCTGCAAATCCTTGAGCAAGGCCTTTCACCCTCTGTGCTCTAGGGGGCGCTGCATCATGACTGACCCTGCACTCTGACCGCAGATTCCCAAAGAAAACTAGTATATGTAAAAAAAACAATGTATATATGATAAATAAAGTCTCTTCTATAATTTGTTGTGGAATGTAACAGATGAGAGAAATTTCCGAATGTAGAACGAGTATCTTTGCCTGAAGATAAACCATATCTTGATATCTTCTGTATGAAGAGGGGATGGTGTGTGTGTGTGTGTGTGTGTGTGTGTGTGTTAAATGTTGCTTCATCACCATCTTTTGGACGTTGCATTGCGGTTTCACACTTCTGTGTGCGTGTATGCATGCACGCAAAACTATCCTGCAGAATTTGCACAAATTATTAGCACTGTCCCTGCATATTTGTGTGTGTCAGTATTTGTGCATACGAGTGTGTGTGTGTGTGTGTGTATAAAGTTGATTCGTGAGCAGAAAGAAAGTGAAAATTTGCACCTCGGACGCTGTGCGGTCAATTGGAGGCGCTACTGAAGGCAATTTCTCAGCAATAATGTGGGGGAGGGGGTCAACACAACACCACAACACGGCAACAATATGACAACACAATTGTAGATACACTACTTCTCAGTGTTGTTATTTTGCTGTTTAACAGAAACTGAATTCAAGTCCAGTGTGTGTGTGTGTGTGTGTGTGTGTGTGTGTGTGTGTGTGTGTGTGTGTGTGCGTTTGTGTGCGCAAACACATACTTGAGTTAAATATCAAATGGCACATCAATCTGAAGCACTCCTGGCCACATCACTACATTTATGAGGATACCAAGTACACACACATTAACACCAGCTGGAGAGAGAGTGTGTGTGTGTGTGTGTGTGTGTGGTGAAATGAGCTGCGAAATTAACACTACCTGTAAAATGTGCTAACTCTGAATTTATGATGCCCCATGAGGGTTTATGAGGACACAAGGTCCCTACACGGTTACCAATACTGAGATCTGCTCTATTCAGGACTATAACGATGCATCAAACTCTACACTGTCGCAGTGCAAAAACTACATTTTTATCATGTAGCTGAACTCAAACCTGCTCACTGTTCACACACACACACACACACTTAGAAATTCAACATTTAAGTATAAAGTTTAATTAATTAATGTAATTAATCAATCACATTCATGAGAACACGTGTGTGTGTGTGTGTGTGTGTGTGTGTGTGTGTGTGTGTGTGTGTGTGTGTGTGTGTGTAGGTAAGCGTTACTTTGTTTATGAGGTTATTGTCAGTCAGAGATCAGGAACATTTGTGCAGCACTTACA
>JACRUU010000004.1:24043415-24055915 GCA_030449085.1 Kryptopterus vitreolus | reverse complement strand
CGAGAAGCTGCACACGCGCGCGCGCACACACTCACACAAACACGCGCGCGGTGCAAACCTGCGAAAACTGCAGCGAGAAACCAACACTCGGTCACACACACACATCACACACACACACACACACACACACACACACACACCTACAAACTAACACAAACGTCTAACTAAACAATTATTATAAATTACAAATATATATATATATAAACACACTCGTAAACTTCATTTTTTACACATTTAATCAAAATAATAACTGTTCATAAAATGTACAATATTGACTAATATAATATATATACAATGCATGACTAATTTAACAGGATAAGGATTAAAATGGAGATTTCAATAAGAAAAAAGTGTTCAGATAAAATAGAAAATAGTTCCGATATAATCTAATCTAAATAAAGCGAAAATATAATCGTTTGTTTTTATTAATCTTATTTCGTTTTTTGAATACAAGGGGAAGAAAATCAAAAATAAAACAGGCCACAAATTCTGAACAATCTATTATTTAATTAAACCAATTTAATCCGAATTACGTAATTAATTACAATTCTTTATAAAAAAAAGAATACATTTAATAAAACTAACTAAATATGTTGCAGGAGCGCGAACAAGAAACAGATTGGTTAAAAAAATTAATCCAGTTAATGTGAAATTAAAGCTATTAGTGATTAATTTTGCAGCTCATTACACACATTTTTATACACATTTATTGACACGGAAACGCACAAGCACTCCTAGACATCACCCTGTAGCAACAAATACATAAGAAAAAGCTGCTATGCGGAGAAAATAAATAAAGTCTAAAGCCCTCTCACAAAACAGTCCATTATCATCATTATTATTATTATTATTATTATTATTATTATTATTATTATTATTATGACGACTTCAGGTTATTTAATTAAAACGCATGCAAACTGAATAATTGAAAACACTCATCTGAGCATGCAGATTTATTGTTTATTGAATTGTTTTTATTGCTTTTCACCTGTGTGTGGGAGAGAAAGGGGCATTTTTTATGTCATTTTTTTTAATGAACACATTTTATCTATCAACAACAACTGCTAAATCTAAAACATTTTATTGCTGACGAAGAAAAGGGTTTATTATTTAACTGACACGTGATCAGCGGTTAATTGTCAGCTCACGCGAACATGTTATTTAGTGCAGCTGAGAACTAACTAAAATAAATAAATAAACAAATACGTACATCAATAATAATGTTGATGTTACGTTTGCACCTGATTCCCCGCCACGAAGCGTCCAGTCGTACTGATCACAGATGAACAGGTGTGTGTGTGTGTGTGTGTGTGTGTGTGTGTGTGTGTGTGTGTGTGTGTGTGTGTGTAGCCCGTACCTTCCCTGTTTGGTGATGATCATCTCAGTCTGATGGCGGTGGAACTTGAGCCAGAGCGCGCGGTTACACAGGTACACCTGCGCCCTGCCCACCGCGAGCCCGGGGTGGTATGAGGGGTAGAGGCACGCGGGTCCCTGGCCGAACTGATACGCGGCGGACGGAGGCGCGAGCTGGGCGCGCGAGCCGCAGACGGCGCCCGGTGGGGGAGGCGGGGGAGGAGGAGGGGGAGGCGGCGGCGCGAGCACCGAGGCGGCCGACGGGTACGGAGAGGAGTAGCGCGCGCCCGCGCCGCCGTACACCGAGCCGCCCTGCGCGCCGTACGGGAACAACGAGCACGCGCTCGCGTCCGTGCTCGGGGAGATGAAGTAGCGCTCGGCCCCGAGCTCCTCGATCCCGTAGCGCCGGGTCACCAGCTCTTCATCTTCATCTCCGGCTGCTGACGGTGGTGGCGGTGGCGGTGGTGGTGCTCCTCCTCCTCCTCCTCCAATCACCGGGGAACTCTTCCTGCTTTTACTTCCGGTGGAGAACTCCTCTGCCTCGCGTTCTCCTCCACCTGGAGCGCTGCTGGTGCTGTTGGTCCCGGTCCCGGTGCCACCGCTCGCGCTGCTGCTCATCATCATTGCTGATCGGTACTTCTTCCCCGGGTCGGTCTCGGGCTCGGGGAAGCTGCGCGCGCTGCTCGGGTGCGTGGATCCCGGGCTCGTGCTGTCGGAGGATGAAGAGGAGGATGAGGAGGAGAAGAGAGCGTGTAGAAAGTCTTGGGTAAGCTGGGCAGCAGACTCTCTCCAACTGCATACTCGATTAACACACACACACACACACACACGCACACGCACCCAAAAGAAAAATCACAAAAAAACTAAGAAAACAAACCAAAAAAAAAAAAACAACAATGCAAAATAAATAAATAAACGAATGAATTAAAAAACAAAAACAAATGAAATGTAAAGCCACTCAGCGGGAGCGCGCACGAGACCAACGTGTCTGTCTACTTTCTCAAGCTCCTCCGGGTTTGTGTGTGATCTGATCTGGGGGTGCACAAGGATTTATATACCCCAATACACACACACACACACACACACACACACACACACACACACACACACACACACACACACACACACACACACACACACACACACACACACACACACCGGGGGGCGGGGCTTCACCTTGTGCTGTTTTTTTCTGACTCTGATGTCTGACAGAAGCTTATCAAAGCCTTTTTAATTTAACTCGAATTTAACCTTCTATCTTTTCAGAATTCAACATCTCTCTCTCTCTCTCTATCTCTCTCTCACACACACACACACACACACACACACACAATCAGGTGGCCAAATTGTAAGCATGCATTTAAGTTTTTTTTATTTAACATTAAACAGTTAAGGCGCGCGTTGTAAAATGTCAATAATATTAATAATATTAATAGCTGTAACACACACCAAGTAAGCGCAACGCATACACTAATAAATAAAACAGAACACACACACACACACACACACACACACACACCTCCAGTCCAATACCACAAAGCCACTCCGATGATCACACTCGAAATCCGCGCACGAGCTTCTCTCGGTTTTGATGGACTGCCCTTAAAAACAACTACACACCACACCACACACACACACAAATACACACAAACAGACTCGCGCGTGCACTAACAAAAAAAAGGGACGGGCAACATTAAGAAAGCTTCGGGTCCTTTTTCAGCACGTGCGCACGGTGCAGCGTCACGATCCCTCCTCCTACCGCCACACCTACACACTTACACACACACACACACACACACACACCACACCTCCTTCAGGTGTTTCCCTTTCTGACACTTTCGTTGACAAAAAGAAAGCTAAAAACGGAGATAAAATAAATGTGTATTGTTTCACGCTCGCGGCCCTTTTATTTTCATTTGTGACCGAATTCCTCGTAAACACCTCGTGTGTATGAACATAGATCATTAATGTAAAAAGATATCAAATAAAATAACAACAATAATAATAATAATAATAATAATAATAATAATAATAAATCAATTAATTTAATATAAACTAATGGCCGGAAGGAGGTGTGAGGGATTTCCGGTGTCCTGCGGAGATCAGCTGTGATAAAGAACACGGAGAGATGTGTGTTCTCACTGTGTCTAACACAATCCGTCCATCAGATCCATCTCCACTTTCCATACTCTCTATGTGTGTGTGTGTGTGTGTGTGTGTGTGTGTGTGTGTGTGAGAGAGAGAGAGAGAGAGAGAGAGAGAGAGATTCAAATATATATATATAAATATTAATAAAATCTATAATCTAAAAAAAACACACATTTAAAATGAATTATTAACTGATTTATTTTTTGCATTTGGAAATTCAAATTAAAATAATATAATATGGTGTTCAGTTTATTATTATTTGATTTATATTTTACACCTACTAATTATTGAAGATAACGACAGCTAAACAATAATAATAATAATAATAATAATAATAATAATAATAATAATAATAATAATAATAATAATAATAAAAAAGACGAACCATCATCCTCGTCTTCCTCTTGTGTGTACGGGTGTGTTTTATTCCCACTGCGCGCATGTTTTCTGTGTGATGATGAGACAAATTTATTGACAGTTAATTTCTGAAGTGAGCAGATGCCAGAAGAGGACTCTGATAATCACCCGCGAATAATATATAATAATAATAATAATAATAATAATAATAATAATAATAATAATAATAATAATAATAATAAATATAATTGGAAGAATGGGAAAATTCCTGAATGTGATGATTCAATTGAATTGTGTTGAGTTTATTTGTGCAACACTGGACTTTTCCCCTCACAGTGTGTGAATGTTGTATTTGAGACACACTGATGCGTATCAGACTGAAAGAGAACCGGATTCTACACTGAATGTAGATGAATCCAGTTCGAGGTTGAGTGCTGGAGATTTCCTGCAGAACTCTTGGTGTAAACTGTGTTCATTACAACACACTGTTCATATTAATTACACTCCAAATCCACCAATCCGACTCGTGGAGATTCTCACTGTATCGATCTTTACGATGGTGATGTGAAAACACCCGCAGCTGCAGGACGAGCGGAGACAGCAGGTGATGATGATGGTGATGATGATGATGATGATGGTGATGATGATGATGATGATGATGATGAGATGATGATGATGATGATGATGATGGTGATGATGATGATGATGATGATGATGATGATGATGACGATGATGAAGATGATGATGATGATGACGAAGGTGGTGATGATGATGATGATGATGATGGTGATGATGATGATGATGAAGGTGATGATGATGATGATGATGATGATGATGATGATGATGATGATGATGATGATGGTGATGATGATGATGATGATGATGATGATGAGGTGATGATGATGATGATGATGATGATGATGAAGGTGATGATGATGATGATGATGATGATGATGATGATGATGAAGATGATGATGATGATGATGATGATGATGATGATGATGATGATGATGATGATGATGGTGATGATGATGGTGATGATGATGATGAAGTGATGGTGATGATGATGATGATGATGATGGATGATGATGATGATGATGATGATGATGGTGATGATGATGATGATGATGATGATGGGGATGATGATGACGAAGGTGGTGATGATGATGATGATGATGAAGGTGGTGATGATGATGATGATGATGAAGAGTAGGGGCAGAATGAATCCCCGGATGTTTCTCAGTTAAAGCACATGAAAAAATAAATTACCACAAGGGCACGTGCAATCAAGTAAATATACACTAAATACATTCTGTCTCTCTCTCTCTCACACACACACACACACACACACACACACACACACAACACACACACGGGAGCGCGCGCAGACGGGATCTCTCTCTCTCTCTCTCTCTCTCTCTCTCTCTCTCACCTGACACATCCGGGTCTCAGTTGCCTTGTCATAATTTTTAGTGTGATATCATCAGAGAGAGCGAGAGGGATAGAGACAACAACAACAACAACAACAACAACAAACACCACAATAATGAAGAACACCAAAACGGATACAATGTAAAAATATACAAAAACAACATACACAACCAGATAATAATAATAATAATAATAATAATAATAATAATAATAATATATTATTATAATTTTTAATATAATTATTATTACTAATAGTAGTATTATTAGTATTACTATTATTGTTTTCATGTTTAATGAAATTAAATTCTTAAGGGAGGCTACAAACTACAGCAAACATTAAATATAATAATAATAATAATAATAATAATAATAATAAAATAATAATAATAATAAAATGTTGGGACATGAATGGTAAGTGTTTAAGCATTGCATGTGTACATATATATATATGTGTGTGTGTGTGTGTGTGTGTGTGTGTGTGTGTGTGTGTGTGTGTTTGAGAGAGAGAAAGTGGCAGCATGGATGTGTGAAGAATTTGGGGGATAAGGGGGATAAAAATCTGTGAAAGAGAGAAAAAGAGAGAGGGTAAAAAGAGAGAGAGAGAGAGACAGAGGAAGAGAGAGGGGGGTGAGGGAGAGGGAGAGAGAGAGGGAGAGAGGGGTCGCTGCACTGCTGGAGGTTGATTGGCTGTCAGCCGGAAGAAGGGATAAAAAAATCTGTTCTTGTCTCCGGTCAGGACACACAAGCGAGAGAGTGAGCGACCCCCCCGACACACCTCTGTCCCTGTTAATTATCCTCCCTCTCTCTCTCTCTCTCACACACACACACACACTCTCTCTCTCTGTTTGTGTTATGCTATCTGAATGCTAATTGTGTTATAAAATAATTGTATTTGGTTTGTTTTTTGAAAACGAAGGTTAAACCAGAGCCGCGTCTGTAACGAGGTGGTGAAAGACTCTACGTCCTCGGGTCAGGGCTCATCATCCTCAACGTTAACCTTTCCATCCCTCCGTCTAACATCTAATGTCTCTGGAGAGGCGAGAAGAGGAGAGGAGCGATTCTGGCATGAAGGGGCGAGAGAGGTGTCACGTCTCAGATCTGTCAGATCCAGTGTTCTGCTGGTTTAGTGTAGTGAGATGAGAAGAGATGAGACGAGGGTCTGGGTGTCACCTCTGTTACTACTCCTCATGTCAGAGTCCATTCATTCACCGGGTGATCCATGCAGCTATGTTGTCGGGGCGGCTATATGGCAGGGTCTCCTAAGGCAAACAGGTTTTAGGGATCATCTCAGACGAAGACTTGTTCAAAGTCCTTTATGAAAGAAAGTAAATCAAGGACAGTGACATCGCCCAGTATGGCACAGCTGGGGCCCTGCCCTGGAGCCAGGCCCGGGTTTGGGGCTCGAATACGAGCGCCAGGTGGCCGGGTCTCCCCTCATGGGGCCCGGACGGGTTCAGCCCAAATGAGAGACGTGGGGACACCTTCCCATGGGCCTTCCACCTACAAGAACGCTAAGGGACCGGTGCAATGTGGTTCGGGCAATGGTCCAAGGCGGAGGCCTTTGACAACCCGACCTCTGGACATGGAGACTAGTTCCAGGGACATGGAATTTAACCTTGCTGGTGGAAAAGGAATGAGAGATACAGACTAGAGATAGTCTGGGGGACAGTGATAACTGGAGGGGTGTGATTGGGAGGAACGGCTCCCTCGATCTGAACCCGAGTGGTGCTCTCTTATTGGACTTCTGTGCTAGTCACAGTTTCTGCTAGTTTGTGATTGTCACAAACACCATATTCAAACATAAGGGTTCGACCTGGTTGACTCGTGGGACCCCTGAGGCAGTTGATGGATACCGTCAGGCCAAACGGGCTGCAGCCTGGTTAGTTGTAAAGACAGAATCGCCGGTATGGGAGGAGTTCGGAGAGACTATGGTGAGGTTCTACCGGTCACCCTCAAAAAAATTCTTCGAACCCATCTGGCATATATGGTGAGGGTGTAGCTCAGTGGTTAAGGACCTGGGTTACTGATCGGAAGGTTGGGGCTTTGAGCCGTGGTATCACTCCAGGGGGTCACTCTTTGGTTCATGGCCGACCCTGCACTCTGACCCCAACTTCCAAACAAACTGTTAATGTGGTGGCTTAGTGGTAAGGTGTTGGCCTCTGGACCAGAAGATCACAGGTTCAAACCCCACCACCACCAAGCTACCACTAGTGGGCCCTTGAGCAAGGCCCTTAACCCTCAATTGCTCAGTTGTAAGTCGCTCTGGATAAGGGCGTCTGCCAAATACTGCAAATGTAAATGTAAATGTTAAAGCGAATTTCACTGTGCTGTTATGTTTATGTGACAAATAAAAGCTATTCTATTGTATAATATATAAGGAGGGGGAATCAGTCCCCTGCCAAAACTGTTTACAGTGGAGGTGGGGAGCTGTTGACCTCAAGTGGGTACATCATCGGACGGTGGAAGGAATACTTTGAGGATCTCCTCAACCTATATTCCAATGAGGAAGCAGAGGCCATGGACTAAGAGGTGGAATCATTCATCATCCAAGGTGAAGTCACAGAGGTAGCTGAGGAGCTTCTGGATGACAGGACACCGGGGGTGGATGAGATCTGCCCTGAGTACCTGAAGTCTATGGATGTTGTGGGGCTGTCTTGGTTGTCATGCCTCTGTAGTATCGCGTGGCATCTGGCGACAGTGCAAGCTTGGACTGGCAGACCAGGCTTGTATGTTCCTCTTTTTAAGAAGGAGGACTAGAGGGTGTGCTCCAACGATATTGTCCCATGTCCCACTGCACTCTGTGGGGGAGCGCTCCGGGAGTATGGGGTCTGTGGCCCTCTGTTTGACAGCTACTTGGTCCTTGTAAGCCCGGAGCAGGAGTTTTGGTTTGGCAGGAAGTCAGAACTATTTCCGGTGCATGTTGGACTCTGGCAAGGCTGTCCTTTGTCACCGGTTCTGTTCATTAGTCTGGGTCGGAGACCACACGATCACAATCTTTTTGCATCCTGTGGGCTCAGTCAAGCCAAGACCTTCAGCACACACTGGGAAGGTTTGCAGCCAAGTGTGAAGCAGCTGAGATGAAACTCAGCCCCTCCGAGTCCGAGGCCATGGTTCTCGCACGCAAAAGGGTGGTTTGCCGACTTCTGGTTGGTGGAGAGTTCCTGCATCAAGTGAAGGAGTTTAAGTATCTTGGGGTCTTGTTCATGAGTGAGGGGAAGGTGGAACGGGAGATTGACAGGCAGATTGGTGCAGTTTTCGCAGTAATGTGGTCGATGTACCACTCCATCGTACTGAAGAAGGAGCTGAGCAAGGCAAAGCTCTCGATTTACCGGTCAATCTACGTTCCTACACTCAGCTATGGCCATGAGCTTTGGGTCACAGCCGAAATGAGCTTCCTCTGCAGCGTGGCTGGGCGCTCCCTTACAGATAGGGTAAGAAGCTCAGTCACTCGGGAGGAGCTCAGAGTAGAACCACTGCTTCTCCACACCTAGAGGGGACAGCTGGGATGGCTCCAACATCTGTTTGGGATGCCTCCAGGGGAGGTGTTTTGGGCATGTCCCACTGGGAAGAGGCCTCGGTGAAGACTCAGGACACATTGGAGGGACTGTCTCTCGACTGGCATGGGAACGCCTCAGAGAAGATGGTGGAAGTGTCTAGAGAAATGGAAGTCTGGGCATCTCTGCTTAGACTGCTGCCCCCATGAGAAAATGGATGAATGGATGGATAATAATACTAATACTAATACTACTAATACTACTAATATTAATATGAGAACCAAACCCAAAGTTGTGGAACAATTCTGAGAAATGAACAAAATCACACAGGCTGTTTTGGACGCTTTGATTTTGGCAAACTCAGACTTACCACACACCACACACACTTGCAACAAGCACCCCCCCCCACACACACACAAACACACACACACACACACACACACACACCCACACACACACACAAACACACACCCCACTGTTCTTGCTGATCCCTGAGAAATCCCAGAAACCTCACAACAAGCAGCTAAGAGCTGTGAATCAAAGCAACAAGAGCACAGAGAATCTCTCTCCACCATCAACACACACACACACACACACACACACACACACACACACAGAGATCTGTGTGAGTGAGTGTATGTATGAATGTGTGTACGAGTCTGTGTACAAGTGTGTGCACGAGTGTGTGCATGAGTGTGTATGAGTCTGTGTACGAGTGTGTGTACGAGTGTGTGTACAAGTGTGTGTGTGTATGAGGTTATGTATCAGTGTAAGTGTACAAGTGTGCGTATGAGTCTGTGTATGAGTCTGTGTATGAGTGTGTGTACAAGTGTGTATACGAGTGTATATATGAGTCTGTGTATGAATCTGTGTTTGAGTCTGTGTATGAGTGTGTGTGTGTACGAGTGTGTGTGTGTGTGTGTGTGTGTACGAGTGTGTATATGAGTCTGTGTATGAGTCTGTGTACGAGTGTCTGTATGAGTGTGTGTGTGTATGAGTGCGTATATGAGTCTGTGTACAAGTGTGTGTACGACTGTGTGTGTGCGAGTCTGTATATGAGTCTGTGTACGAGTGTGTGTATGAGTGTGTGTGTACGAGTCTGTATATGAGTCTGTGAACGAGTGTGTGTATGAGTGTGTGTATGAGTGTGTGTGTACGAGTGTGTATATGAGTCTGTGTTTGAGTCTGTGTATGAGTGTGTGTGTGTACGAGTGTGTGTTTATGAGTGTGTGTGTATGAGTGTGTGTACGAGTGTGTATATGAGTCTGTATATGAGTCTGTGTACGAGTGTGTGTATGAGTGTGTGTGTACGAGTGTGTATATGAGTCTGTATATGTTTGTGTGAACGTGTTTGTGTGTCCAAGTGAGTGTGTCTACATGAGTGTGTGTATGAGTCTGTATGTGTGAGTATGTTTTTTTGTGTACAAGTGTGTGTATGAGTGTATATGAGTGTGTACATGTGTGTGTGTGTGTGTGAATATGTTTTTTGTGTACGAGTGTGTGTATGAGTGTATATGAGTGTGTACATGTGTGTGTGTGTGTGTGTGTGTGTGATATGTTTTGAGTGTTGTGTACGATGTGTGTGTATGAGTGTATATGAGTGTGTGTCACACATGTGTGTGTGTGTGTGTGTGTGTGTGTGAATATGTTTTTTTGTGTACGAGTGTGTGTATGAGTGTATATGAGTGTGTACATGTGTGTGTGTGTGTGTGTGTGTGTGTGTGTGAATATGTTTTTTGTGTACGAGTGTGTGTATGAGTGTATATGAGTGAGTACATGTGTGTGTGTGTGTGTGTGTGTGTGTGTGTGTGTGTGAATATGTTTTTTTGTGTACGAGTGTGTGTATGAGTGTATATGAGTGTGCACATGTGTGTGTGTGTGTGTGTGTGTGTGTGTGTGGTGTGTGTGTATTAATATGTGTACGAATGTGTGTAAAAGTTGGGGAAGAAAAGTCCAGAATCCCAATACAGTGTGTTTGTAGAGCCGTGATAAAATAAACAAACAGATGAATAAATAAGCTATCACTCCCTCCACACCGTAGTTTGTTGTCACTGACGATTTCATTGCAATCAAACTCACTGGCTGCACGAAACCACGAGGGAATGAGTTTAACGAAAACTAAATTCATGCCATGTTATAAACAAACAACAACAACAACAACAACAACATGCTTTCTTTCTCTGCTAATTTCTCACGTCCTTCTGTCGCGAGGTGTTTCTCTGTAAAAAAGGTTCGTGCTGCAACATCATGATGTGCGCAAGACAATAAAAGTTCCCAACTAAATAATAAATATCAAATTCAAATGTTATTAGTCACATACACATTCATACACAGTACGATATGCAGTGAAATGCTTAGGCAACTGCCCTGACCTTAAAACAAGACTATTAAAGAAATAATATCAAATAAAAAATATAAGAAAGTTACCTAACTGAGAAAGAATATTACTTAAATGAGCAATATCAATAAAATCTATCCGTACAAATAGAAAATGTAAACATAAGGGAACGGAATGTCCAGGTGTGTGCAAACATGCAGTAAAGTGACATATCTGAGTGTCTTGTGTGCGTATTGAAAGTGTCTTGTGTGCATTATGTCCATGAGTGTGCAGTGACCACTAGTATGGCGAATGTCCAGAGTGAGTGCAGAACCTTGTGTAGATGTGCTGTGTGGTGTACTGATTAAGAGACCATAAATATAATATAAACATAAATATAAATATAAACATATATATATATATATATATTATAAATATAAACAACTAACAACATAAGGAGCACGGTTGTTTAGTGATTATCACGTTCTCCTCACACCTCCAGGGTCCGGGTTCGATTCCCGTTCTCGGCAACGTGTGTGTGTGGAGTTTGCATGTTCTCCCCGTGTCTCAGGGGGTTTTTCTCCCCGGGTTCTCCGGTTTCCTCCCCCGGTCCAAAAACATGCACGGTAGGTTGATTGGCACCTTGGAAAATTGTCCCTAGTGTGTGTGTGTGTTGTGTGTGTGTGTGTGTGTTGTTGTGTGTAATGGGTGTATCCTGCCTTAATACCCATAGACGCCTGAGATAGACACAGACTCCCCGTGACCCGAGGGAAGATTGAATAAAGCACTAGAAGATGAATGAATGAATGAATGAATGAATGAACTAACAACATAAAAATGAATACAAAAAAATAACACACATTTCTAATAAAAAGAAAATAACTATGGTGGTGACATAAGATATAAACAAACAAACAAGCCAAAAAAAGCTACATTAAAAATAGCTAAGACATTTTTATTCTTCCTTCCAGTCTCCGCCCCTCCCCCCCCCCCCCCCCCGCCCCCCCCGCCCCCCCGATGACGGAAACCCTCTTTGCAATAACGAACAATAAAAAGGTGTGTGCAAAATGAACAGAAGTGCAAAAAAGATAAAGTAGATTTAGAGGCGAGTTGAAGCCTCACTTTTATGTCCGTTCCCATTAAAGTGACCTCCGTCCTGCGTCCATGACGACCAGCGATAAAATTAAAGGCGTAAAAATTAAGAGCAGGACGAGGCTCGGCGGGGGACAGCAGGAAGTGTGTGTGTGTCATGTAGTTTGTCAGGGCGGCTCGTCGCTAGAGGAGATGAAAAGACACACACACACACACACACACACACATTCCAGGCTTTATGGGTCGGGATTGATGGGAAGCATTGAACAGGTTTAATTTTAATAAGCGCTTGTCTCATTAGGAACAAC